>OX393557.1:43012819-43142819 GCA_947650365.1 Chamaelirium japonicum | reverse complement strand
GATGGGGTCGACGAGCTACTCGAGGGGACGCCATCGGTGCTGGATTCCATTCTTAATGACTCAACCATGGATGTTAAAGTAGCAGCCAAGGAAGAGAGCACGCAACATGTTTCATCGAAAAGGAAGCGCAGGAGGAAACCATCTCACACGTCAACCGAGCAGCTAGATCGTGGGGCTATTGCCGATGCGTCGCCAGGGGTCCTGGCACCGGAAAGTGGCGCTTCCGAGCAGCTTGATGGTTCAGACGAAGAAGGACCTCGTGCGGAGGCACCCACATTGGGTGTGAGAGTGAAGTATGTGGCTCCTCATTTGCGAGCTTGTGCGGGTGGTGAATCAGAAGAGCTTTTACAGGTTCGCCGGAGGGTAAGAGGTATGGGTTTCCTAAAAATTGGCTTGTGGTCTGTCTCTGATACTGAATATTCTTACTTTGTGATCAGGACTTCTCAATAGGCTGTCTGAATCAAATGTGGAGTCGATTACGGAAGAAATGGCTGTGGTCTTTCGAGTATGTCTTCTCCCCTCCTCAGTGGGATCAATATGTAGTCGTTAACTTGCTTTCTTTGCAGCTTCCTGCATTAGAGCTGACCTTTTATACAGTCTATTGGTCGCAGTGTTGGTTGTCAAATAATTGGCCAGGGAGTCGTTTCAGCATGCTCTGAAGGGCCTCGCGGCAATGAACAGTTAAGGCCCTGTTATCCTTTCTCCTCTAGAAATCAAGCTTAGAGAGCATTATGTTCTACATCCTTTTTCATAGCTTCACCATAATTTTCAAGATATTAACTGTTGATTTTGTCGTAGAATGCAAGAACTTTGTTTTCAAAATAGACTCTTAGATAATCCACTTCATGAAATGTTTTCCTAATGAACAACTCTCAACCTAATGTGAAACCTTCATTGTTTGGTGCTATGATAATAAGGATCAGTTTGGGTGGTAAGATCCACACCCATCTTAGTCGGACACATGGACATATGCAATGTTTTAAAAAACGGAAGGTGGAAGACGGGCGGTCAAGTGGTTTCAAGGCGGAAGGCGGACAACTAGGCGGGCGCCCGGAGAAAAAGGCGGGCGCCCACCTATATAAAATATATTATATATATTCTATATGTATGTATATATATAAATTCATAATTCTATATAAAAAAACAATATTAGAAAGTTTTACATATGCAAACATCAAAACTACCGATCTGAATATAAAAGTTTTATGAAAAGGGAGGAGGGGATTGGGTGGGTAGGGGTATTTCGGTATGGTTACCTCAATACCTATACCCGATTGTCCCTCTAACTTGAGTATACCAGATAATACAGTTGTACTCCAACTTTATTGTGATGTACCCAAATTCCAACCAATTATATATTGTTATCCAAATTCTATCCAAACTCATACCATACAAGAACCAATATAGTAAAAAATCGTAAGAGCTTCTTAAACATTTCATCACAAAACATTGAAAAGAAAAATTCCTCAAGCAATTGCATATGGTGAAGAAATAGAAAATTCATTACAGAAAAAAAAAATTTCCTCAAGCAATTGCATACAGTGAGACCGCCTAGGCGCCCGCCTTTTACCCGCCTAGGCGGGCGCCTAGGCGGGTCGGATCCCGCCTAGGCGCCCGCCTTTGTTCAACCCGTCTGCAGTGCCGCTTTTTGCTGAAGCGGAGCGGCCAATCCCCTAAAACGCCTAGGCGGCCGCCTAGTCGGCCGCCCGGACCGCCTTTTAGAACAGTGGACATATGAGTCATGACAGTTTGACACATGGACTTGATAGATCGATGTGGATTACAAATCTATACAAAAATTGGCTTATAGGATAACTGATTCCAGGTTGGACACTCTTGAGCTGGAACCGACTCCTTATGGTTATAGGTCGACTCAAGGATAACCAGCTTCCTAAGGATTAAGGAAATCGGGGCTGAGGTTTCTCTAAGTTTGTGCGATAGCTTCGGCTTGACTGCAAATTGAGTTGAGTCATCTAGCTGGCATCCTAGTTATAACATGACATGAGCCCGGTCGTTGAGAAGATCAAGGGGATGCAGGAGGCCTGCAATGATTACCTATAGATCGGTACACAAAGAAGGAAATGCCGTGACCCTGAAAGTTAGTGTTCTGATCGAGAGGCACCCCTAGAGGATCCACCACCCATGATTAGTAACGGCAGACACGACCCCTCTGACGAAAGGAACATGAGCGTAGCATATGGATAACGACCAACCATGACGATAGTGAGACCAAATATAGAGATGAAGACGAATGGTCCCTTATATAAGAGGCCATGGGGCCATAGAGAGGAGGAATGGTTCTTTCCGATTCCAGGTTGGACACTCTCGAGCTGGAACCGACTCCTTATGGTTATAGGTCGACTCAAGGATAACCAGCTTTCTAAGGATTAAGGAAATTGGGGCTGAGGTTTCTCTAAGTTTGTGCGATAGCTTCGGCTTGACTGCAAATTGAGTCGAGTCATCTAGCTGGCATCCTAGCTATAACATGACATGAGCCCGGTCGTTGAGAAGATCAAGGGGATGCAGGAGGCCTGCAACGATTACCTATAGATCGGTACACAAAGAAGGAAATGCCGTGACCCTGAAAGTTAGTGTTCTGATCGAGAGGCACCCCTAGAGGATCCACCATCCATGATTAGTAACGGCAGACACGACTCCTCTGACGAAAGGAACATGAGCGTAGCATATGGATAACGACCAACCATGACGATAGTGAGACCAAATATAGAGATGAAGACGAATGGTCCCTTATAAAAGAGGCCAAGGGGCCATAGAGAGGAGGAATGGTTCTTTCTTCCAGATAGCAGACTTTAGGCAAAGAACATGAATCGTTTATATCTCTTCCCTTGCCCCATTCTTGTATCGTGCCCGATCAAATCGATTTAGGAGAGGTAAGGAGACCAAAAACTCCCCCACATTCTTTTTGCGGTGTTTATGGGATTCTTTTGAAGCACTCTCATTTCCACATCTGAGCGACTCTATCCGTCTGTGTCCCCAAAAGAAAAACCTCGGCATAATGGTAACGACAAGACGAACTCTAAGGAGGTAATTATTGACAGATAACATAACTGCCTTCCTCACTCCCGGAATAGGGAGAATCCTCACGTCTTCTGCAACTTCTCACACCATCCAAGCAGGATGTTCTCCTCGTTGCTATGGTAGGCCAAGTTGCTCAACAGCAAACTAGCTTGACCAACTCTCAATGTAATGTAAAACCTTCATTGTTTGGCGGGAATATAATAAATGGTCAGGAATAATTTATGATTCTATGAACTCTAATAATTAAGTCATGAGTTCACTTTATTTTATGTAAAGTGGTATCGAACTCACATGTCATTTTAGAATTTTCTTCCTACAGTTTTTTATATAGTTAAAGTCAAAGATCAACTTTTACGAGCCAAAGGAAAAGTTCTGACTTCTATTGGACCATTCGTAGTGGTTGTTTATGCTATTTTACTAGCATTGTTTCATGTTTAGGGGTCTTTTCCAAATTTTGAGTTCCACAGAGTTTTTATTATTATTGTATATGGACTCTATATGAAGTAATGAGCCGAGAGATTGGTGCATGAGTTTTAGTGGATTTGATAATAGAGTCAAACTTTAAGTCATATTACCACAATAACATAAGTTGTCAATCACATGTTCTTGGGGCCTATTATAGGTTGAGTATAGAGAAATGATTGGTAGGGGATGTGGGTGGGGGATATGGGTGGGGTTTGGATCTCTAATTCATGCTAAGCAAAAATTTCGGTTTCAGTGTTGACCAAAACCAGACACAAATCAAAATTGAAAAGGGAGAAGAAGAGGTGTGTGATGATCCAGGGTGAATCACAACCATCGTGCAATTAACATGTGTGGGTGCAGGTGGGCCCAGGGTGCGGGTGTGGCTGGGGGTTGGGTGCTATTCACTCGGTTTTTGGTGGTGTAGAGCGCGTGGCTGTGCACGATAACGCCTTGGGTGGATGATTGTGAGCAGCGCATCACAAAGAAGAAGTGTGTCCAAAGTGTCACAGATCAGGTGACACAAAATCATTGCACAATTGGTCCAAATCGTACATGTGTACACACCCACATAGGCATGTGTGGGCATTTGGCAAATGGGGTTCTATTTAGCAAATTCTAGGAATATATTTAGATAATTTTGTTTTTCCTTGCACCTTTCTTTTCTTTGACTTTAGGGTTTGGATTTGGCCAAGATTCCTCATGGATTCAAAGCCCTTTTTTTTTTTTTTGAATTTTTGGCCTTTGATCCGTGATATGTTGGATGCACTGGTAGTTTGGTACATCCGTACATGTTGATTCATGATATTGACCAACAACTACATGAAATTGGTTTTATTACAGGACAAATGAACAATGTGGAGCAAGATGATAAGGTTCAACAACACGATGAAAGCTCGGATATACTGAAGAAGAAACATGAGAGGTTTGATGACAAAGATGCAAGTATCACAATATAGTTTAAGGATTTTTGAACCAAATGAAGTAGAGTGAAACCACATCTCATCCTCATCATGGCATAGATAAGACCCAACTCCCTTCTTCTTGTATATCAGACAATTTGGAGGCCCAAAAGACCAAAAGGATGATCAATTAACCTGCACATTTATATGCACATGTAGGACAATGATAGGTTTTTTCCTTAAGCATGCAACTTTGATGGGTTCACGAAGTCCTTGATCAATAAACACACTGACATGCACATTTGAAAGTCTTACATGAATTGCGAAAATATAAGTGGTATTCTAGAGGACCAGATTATGGGGTATCACCATGATCCTATGGTTTGTTCGATAGGCCCATCGCTGCCCATGTAGTCCTTTATACTCATCATAGCTACCCTTCTTCCACTAAGAAAGGCATAAACTTAGATGTTAATGAATTTATGGTAAAGTAAAACATGAGGTATGCTGGGAGTATAGTCGAGCACAGAGACATTTTTGCTTGGCACTAATTGATTCAAATTCAATGCAGAAAGACACAAGATGCCACGACCAAATTCAAGGGATCAACAAACATGTGGTACTTAAAAAGTCCACGAGGTGAATCAAAGAATTAGTAGAGCTGAGGTACTCACTTGGGATGAGATGAAAACCCCTTTAAAGAGGATAATCCTTTACATGGACTAGTTATCAAAATTGTCAACAGATGGAATCAACAATGGAGGAACATAGAAGGCAATTTTATGAGCTTTAGTGTTGCAAACAAAGTTTGTGGGTATCAAGGTTGAGATTCGGGGATAGACTGCATGTTTACGCCTTCAGATAGTAGAGGAGACATATTGGATAATTTTGCAAACTGGACTGAAGGTACCGAGTTAGCCTACAATCCTACATCAGATACTACTCTATGGAGACTGATTATTCTTCAAAGCAAAACCAACCAGGCAACAGGTACTGCTGAAGCCAGATCAACAAGATGACTAGCAGCCTGCACGTCTAAAGCACTTTAAGGTGGACTACATAGGTCTAAATTCTAAAATGGTCATGGATGATGCCAAGGAGTGATGGAGGAAAACACGGATAAGTAACTAAGTAACTAACGGAGGAAGTTAAGGAAGACTATTGAAATCATTCACTGAAACCACATGTAGATTGGTGGAATGACATCATTTTCATATCAAGGCTGTAGATATTGCCTATTGGCGACATTGCACGCTATTTGACGATGGTGGGAAATATATGAATCTTATCTCCTAGGTTAATACGAAATATGGCTCCCAATGAGGAGAAGATTGGCAAGGCATTACTCGTACCACTTGGAGGCTGTAGTTCATTTTTAATGCAATAGTAATATGCTACCAGTGACATTGCATTCTAGTTGTTGAGTGTCCTAAGAACCTCATTTTTCAAAGTTTTGTGCAAAAGATGGGACATAAGGAGACGAAGATTACCAAATGATACTTGTTTTGTGTCTTGGACACTAGGACCGAGTAATTGTGCAACAAATGTCTTCTTTACTTCCCAACTAGTGAATTGTTAGGTAATAAGGTGTGCAATCATGATTGCTCCTTAGGTTATTTTGTGTACTTTATGATCAAGGGTGGTACACGATGCACGTGATAGAAATTATTGCCTTGTGAATTCAATTAATATATCACCTATATCCAAGGAAAAGTGGCATCTCCAAAAGACTTTAATCTTCTCCATGGAATTAATATGATTTTTGGAGGAACTCTACTCGATGTGAGAAATTAATGTAATAAAAGCATGGTTTGTGAGTTTGTCCAAACCCGAACTAGTTAACCAGAATCAGTTCTGATTTTGGTCGATCCAAACCCCTGAACCCTTATTATTCCTTCGAATTGGGTTTGATTCAAATTTTGTTTATATCATCGTTCTATTAGTTTGAATGATATACATGTAATTAGTAGTTATTTCATGATTCATATATCACAAGACTTTTATCTGAAAGAACTGGCATGGACCTGATTCGGGCGTATCACTCTTTTATTTTTTTTTCTTTCTGTTTTTTTAATATTTTTGGCCAAAACAGCTAAACCCGAACCCAAATTGGTTCGTTGTTGCCTGGTACGAACCCGAACCGAATTCTCAACCATGAATAGAAGCAACAATCAACTTTTTAAGCTTCGTGCCAAAGATGGGTACGTTTCTCGGACAACACTTTATTTTGTGGTCTTGCAATGATGACATAGTGATGGTGCACAATATAAGTCTTCAGTGCTTCTCAACTTGCCACTTGGTGGTGATCAAGGGTGGGACTAGGATGTAGTGGCCATTCTTGCGCCTCAATTTTTTTTGGACAGATTGTGCATATAACATCAAGGTGTCTCACATTGCATGAGAGAGAATAGTGAATACATACATTTTCCTTTATTGTGACCAATAAATCACCTCACATACAACAAAAAGGTGTCTCCAAATGACGATGACCTTGTCAATTTGATCAAAGTCTAATTCATTAGAACTATAACTTCTTTCAACAAGGGAATCGGTGTAGTTTGAGTCAAGGTCAGCTTTTGAGAGCCTATGTAAAAACAACGTCATATCGCATTGTTTTTTACTTTTTCAGTTTTGTTTTTCTATTTTACTAGTTAACCTTCAATTGCAAGGATTCTTTTGATAATTTCTTGAGTTTTGGAGGAATTTCTTATCAGTCTGTTATTCCTAAAGGGCCGAGATTAGAATTTGGGGGATTGATTTAATGGTCTAGATGGTCTTACCATATAACACCACATCAGAGTGAGAGGCCTCTCAATTGCTCATGGGTCCCTCACTAGGCCAATTTAGAAAAGGATTAAGAGTGTGTCGTATAATAGAAGGATTAGAATGTATGTTCGGAGTAGGGTTCGCCCTTATATGGTCCACCTGGAACTGAGTTGTGACTCCTCTCTCCCCAACATCCTTGCACAGTTCTTTTCTCTTTTTTAACTAGACACATATGCAGAGTATCTTGCTCAACCTTTCTCTTGAGTATTAGCGTGCCAGATAGTATATTAAATCAGTTATTTGTTTTTTTGGTGGATATATATACATACATGCGTGTGTGTATGAGAGAGAGAGAATAAAGTTCGGGTATTTTCACTGCATGTTTTCTCTCTTATTTTCCTTCTTTTCACCTCCTTAGGGCTTGGATTTTACCTCGATTGCTTATCGACTGCGAGGTTTTTCTAGAATCTGTTATATCCTAATGGTAAATCGTATAGGGTTTTGGGCCATTGATTCATTATGTATTGAATCCCTAATGTTAGTTATATTGTTTGATTTTGTTCTTACGTTAGCACCATTTAATGGAAATGATGCTTTTTTTCTTCTCCATTCCCATGAGCTCATCGATTTTTTTTTTCTACCGCCTTCCACAAAATGGTTATAAGTGGTCAACAAGATGCGTTTAAGTTTAGAAATGGATTTGGTTATTACTTATTAGTTCATATTAGCTGTAAAACGGTTTGTTATGGATAGAAGTCTCATGAATATGGATGGCTATGAATTTAGAACACGCATTTCTTTTGCATTCATAAATATTTTGACGAATGAATTAGAGTTATTGGCCTAATAAAGTGCTAAGTTAGCTGTCAATTTCTTTGAAGCTTTAAATATCATTTTTTTATTTGGTATATACTTGTGTGAGGTTACGGTGAATCAGACGTACATGTATGTTTATTATCGGGTTTACCTCTTAGAAATCTTTAGTTAAGCAATGTGGTTTGCACTTTGCAGTCTAATGCCATGTTTTGGAGTTTGCCAATGTCTATCGATTTTAGTAAGGCATTTAGCTATGGTTATTTTTTCTTATCATAAGAAGATTTAAACAACTCTCATGGTTGTTTAACAACTAGTGTATATTAATGTTGACAATTTTTTTCTCTCGTGGTAAATGTTTTATTGGTGCTTAAGCCGGTAGGAGAGATTGTTACACAATGATTGGTGAGGTTGAGCATTATGATGGTTGGTGCCTACAAAAACCCAAGTGCCAAAAGATACAGGTGAAGGGGTGAGTTCCTTCAAATAGGTTGCATGAGCCATGAGCTCCTTCAAAACAAGATCGAGAGTCTAAGAGCGTTAAATTATGAATAAGTTGGTCTTACAGGGCCTCAATCACACGAGGGATTAAAATGATGTTGACAAATGTGCCAGTTATTGCATGAGGCAACATCAGAAGCAGAGTAGTCTAATAAGGGCTCCTCCACTATGGCGAGCTGGTGCCTCCATAAAGGCCTAAAAGTCTGGATGCATTGTTCTCGTTGAAGAGCCAAACCCAATGTCTGCCCATAGTGCTGTTCAAGATTATGCATAAATTGATACTAGTTAAAATCCTTGAAGCGGTGTCCACAAGTTATGGGTAGTCAGGAGATTCACCATTTAAGCATGAATGTTGAGTTCTACAGAGTTGAGATGATCCCGCTAGCACAATGATCGGCAATAGTCCAATTAGACACATTCTCGCTAGAAGTCCACAAAAGGGATCCTAGTGCCATAAACATTGTAGGTGGTACCCAAGGGCAAAGGCTAAAAGCGAAGTTGAACTGACAATCTGACATAGACCACTCATAGTAGTTGGACCCGATTCAGCTCCACATCAAGCTACGAAAAGGGATTGTGCAGAGCAGCCATGAGAAAGGCTTCAAGGAGCATTGGCGGGAACCACAAGCACCGGCACATGCACTGATGTGAATACAAGCACGAGAAAGAGCACCAACGGAGGTGCGAGCACAAGCATCTCTCTTCACATAAAACACAAAGTCTAGCAGTGGGCTGGTGAGGCGCTAGAGATGGTAAGGCATTTGCACAATGAGACAACTCGGATAGCCATTATGTAACAAGGAGGAGGATGCTAGGTGGAAAGGATGTCTGAGACTCTCAGACTGAGAGTGACTATCACCTAGTGTACACAGGGTGGATATCGACAACGATATGTGGCAGTTATGGACCCATGTGGAGAAGCGTCGTGAAGAAAGACATGTGCGCTTCATGTCCTCTGTAAAAGTAGAAATGGAAGCTCAAGCAACATGACGTATTCAAATTGGTAGTGCCTTCAGGCCCTGAGGGATGCATGACAGCATGAGTTCACAAATTGAGTGGCTAAGGAGATTAGGTCCTATGAGGTGTGTAAGTAACTGCAATTGTGGATATTAACAAGAGGAGCTAGCTCAAAAAGAAGGGATCTCTGCAATTTGGGATTATATTCACTTCAAAAGGGAAATAAGACGACCCCATTTAGTTGTCTGATCTTTGTGAGAAATGTTTTAGGTCATAATAGATTTCCACAAAAAAATTTCATGTGGTGGAGTTTTTGATTTTGGCAACTCCACAGACTTTCCAAGTAGATAATATGGGAGCCCCACCAGTGGATGTGTAAACAGAATGCATTGCGACTTACTTGAGAAGTCAGTGCAACACATGATCAGATTTTGGACTTATGATCGGATAACAATGAATGGAGAATGGGGAGTTGAGGAGATGAGGGATGTCGTGAAAACAATGAGACAATCAAGGACTACCAAATATTTGTTGCTACACAATTTCTTTGGAACGAGTGCAAAGCATCAAACATTGGAGCGGAGTCTCTTGTGGCCCTAATACCATGAAATCACAAGAAATGCTTGCTCTATCTGTGTGTGTGTGTGCGCGCGCCCTGATACAACATTGGAGCGGAGTCTCTTGTGGCCCTAATACCATGAAATCACAACAAATGCTTGCTCTATCTGTGTGTGTGTGTGTGTGTGCGCGCGCCCTGATACCATGAAATCACAAGAAATGCTTGCTCTATCTCTGTTGTGTGTGTGCGCGCGCACGTTTATTTATTATTAATATTATTAATATGATTTTTTTTTTTGAGGGGGGTGCATATACACATTCTGAGGTGGTGTGTTTACCACCAAAAAAGTAAAAACACAACTACAAAGCATGACACGTGCATTAAAAGAGGACTAACTTTAGAGGTTTCACTCATATTGGCATATTATTGATGCTTTGATGATTATCAGGCCCCTCTATGGTATAAATACCGGCGATAAACACAACTGAAGGTTCTTTTAAACATTCCCAGCTCTATTGATTGAAAAGTCTGTCGAAGCCCTTCTCTTGAGGATAATAGAGGGAAGAAAGATGGTTTACTACTCTTTTTTTGTGGGTCAATGTTATTTTTCAGTATGATAAGTCACTCAAAAAATTCGAACAACCATTGGATTAATCAAAATGGTGAGAGACAATATCAAGGAGCTTCATAAAAAACGATCAAGTACTTTCATCTCTAAGAAAGAGCTAACAAGCAACTGGTTTACATCCTGTATATGTGGTGTCAAGCGATTTCCAGTGATGATTCTATATCTGCTCAATCGATTTGTTACTTCTATATTTTTTAACTAGAAGTTATGAGGATTTGAAAATGAATTCAGGGTATTGATCAATTAAGGAAGAAGTTAAAGGGACAACACGTGTCTCAGTATTTATGTCTTCTGTTTTTTTGGGTTATACTAATTCATTTCCTTCTGGAATTCAAATTCCATCCATTTCTATCTCTTTGGGAGGCTACTCATTTGTTTCATTCTGGTGTTTTAAGTCCCAATCATGCTGTTTAACATTGTTTATTTCTTCTCTTTTTTTGTCTTCTTTTTTCATCTTTATCAAGTTCTTTCTGTGGGTGCTAGCTCAACTTGTGTGTTTATTTCATAATGTTAAAGTTCTGCTTAGCTGCCATAATGAGATCGATATTTTTTTTATTATGTAGGTATGCTGCTGTTTTTGCATCATTTGTCGCTGGGATGGCATGTTTAATTGGTGTCGACTTCAGTGCAAAGCTCATTGCTTCCGTTGCTAAATCATTTGAGGTGATTGAAGGATTTTTACTTCATTCCATCAATTCACTGAGTGACGCCAGTATTTCAGAGCATATTTAACTAATCTGCAGGTTACAAATTTGTAATACATATTGATCACATTTTCATGAAACATTTACTTGGCATTCTTTTTAAAAGATGTGGAAAACTACTTGTTTTATAACAATCCACCTTATAGCTGGATTGCCACTTTTTTTAAGAATGCTATTGAAAAGGTTGAATCCTGTGGGGATTGAATTTCGTTCCAAGTATATTGATGCAATCTCAATTTGATATTGTGCATATATACATATTTTTATGTCCATACCACTGTTTTAGAACACGTCAAGTCGACTCTGTTAGATACCCTCACCTCCCAAAACCCGGGTCGTAAGGGGAGGTCCACAAAGGGTATATAAAGTGGGCGATGCTTGCCCCCTTTACCGATGTGGGACTAATTGGTGAACTACCTCACCCCCCTCCCCCCAAGCGGAGCACGCGGAGCGAGGCACAATCGGAAGGGGCCGCACCGGGAGGGAGATGGTGAACCCTAGCTCTGATACCATGTTAGATACCCTCACACCCCAAAACCCGGGTCATAAGGGGAGGTCCACAGAGGGTATATAAAGTAGGCGATAAGTGCCCCCTTTACCGATGTGGGACTAACCAGTGGACTTCCTCAACAGACTCGAAACTTGACTGGGTCAACTTGCCCATGTACTCGGCTTGGTAACAACTCGGTTGACTCAGGCCCAAAGATCGCCCGGGTTATATTTTTTTTATCAATCTATTGATTCTTATCATATATATATGTATATAAAATTCCAATATTATGTATAATTTATCTATAATGTCCATTTTTATGCTAGTATATACATGAATATAATTAATATTAGTAATTACATGTAGCGAGTTTTAGGTCACCCTTAGGTCAAACTTGACTGAGTCCAAGTATACTCTAATCAGAAAATTTTCAAGTCGAGTCGTGTTTTCATGTTTTAAAACACAGGTCCAAACATGTATACATGTCTAGATACCTCCACATGCACACATGGATGTGTGGGTATGCTCATGTAATATGTAATATGTGTTTATTTACGAATTAATGCATGCTTACTTTCTGTCGAAAACTTTCATGCAAATTTATATTGTCCGACATATCCCAAAATTACTGTTACTATCCTTTATAGTTGATTTGTTGCCAGTAATGTCAAAGTTTGAGTGAATTATCTACAAACATATTTCATATTGGTTGCTTTTTCCTTTACGCCCAATGGGTGTGGTTCCTAGTATGAAAGAAGGTCAAAATTATGCATAATAATCACCACTATGTTCTTTTCTAATATAAATATAGGCCAACTAGTTGAACTTCTGCATAAACAATGGTACCTATCATATATCATTAATTAGGGTATCTACCTGTTGCTTTTCTTAGTTTTCTATGATTTTTGTAGAGTGCAACCCTTTGTAGACTTCTAATGATTGACATTTTCACTCTGGTTTTAGGATGAATTCTTGAAGGAGGACAGCCTCTCTTTGCGAAATCTTACCTTGCTACTCTCTTATTTGTGCATATTTGGTGTTTGTTCAAGGTTTGTAAGATCTATATTCATTTATGCTTGAAGTCTATGTAAAGTTCCTCTTGTCATATTCATATGTATTTGCAGCATATAGAATAGGATTGCCGTATCTCATTAAGCTTGAACTGCTGGATCTTAACTTTTAAAGGAACTTCGGTTATTAGTAAGCTTGTATTGTACGAGCGGTACACCCTACATACAACTGGGAGATTAATAAACCTCCATTTTATGGTGAACCTGTGTGTTTCAATTCTGCGCCATGATGAATTCTTTTTGAAAATAACCATCAAGAGGCTTGGCATGTAACATAATTTGAGAAATGACATAGGGAATGATTTGGGCTAAAAGGGGTTGACGAACAGGGATCATGTCAACCACTCGATTTCGTTATAGTTTCTTGAAAATATACTTCTTACTTTTGGTCTAATTTTTCGGTTGTGTGATGACCTATAACCATCACCTAAACTTTTTTCTTTTGGAATATATAAGAAGTCGTTTCGTTTGGTTTTTAAGTGCTGAAATCCTGCTATCTCATATTGCTGTGCATCTCTCTACTAAGCAGGCAGTACCTTTACTATCCCTTTTAATGTTCTTCTTCTGCAGTGATCTCATATACGACCTTCTTTCCGTGTTGAGCAAGCGCTTGACAGAGATGGATGTGTCCACCATTCTCACAATTTTACAATGTTAGTGCTTTCCATGAAAGTTGTTCACTGTTATGTACTAGGATACTACTTTGCCAAAGTTCAAGTTTAGTTTTTAAAATCTTTAATTGCTAAATTTGATTAGGTTGTGGGATGAAGCTAAGGTCTGATGATCCCACTGCCATGAAAGATTTTGTACTTGGTATTCAGAACAGAGTTAACGAGGTGAAGTCTCTTTCAGAGAGCAACACACAAGAGCCAAAGATCAATAGCAGAAGGGTAACATCATATATCCTTTTTGGCAACATCATATAAATCTTTATGCATTTTTTTTTCCTCATTTGACTCTCTCTGCAGATGGAATTCATGCTTGAGACCATATTGGATATAAAGAACAACAAGAAAAAATCAAAAGAGGATCCCATTCATTACACACGATTAAAGAAGTGGCTACAAAAGGTCGTTAGCACCGCTTGGTTGTGAATTATCACGTTCATTAGTTGAAAGTACCACACTTTTTGTCTTTGCATTATGAAATATTTTAATTAAAAGTTAAAACCATCAATGCTTCAAATACGAGAGAAGTCATTTAAATCATTTCTTTACCATATGCTCTCAATGTTACCATCAGCTGCATTCATAACGGAATAAGTCGGCCAAAAATTATTCAGTTGGAATTCAGTGCACTTTAGTTTATTTTAATTCTGGAACATCTTGGGCATTGAGTACTATTAGTTTTTACTTCAGCTGCCGTTTATTGTTCTCTCATCTTTCTTTTAGTGCCATGTTTTGATTATTTCGCAGTGAACCTATAAATTCTTGTGCAGCTAAGAGCGGAGGATGTTCTCTTGCGTGGGCTTACATGGAGCAAGCTGCTTGATACACGAAAGAAAGGCCAATGGTGGCTGTCTGGCGAAATTTCGTCCGCACCGGGTAACATTGAGGAGGTAGCTACTACTATTAACAGAGAGGTTCAGGAGGCCCAAAAGTTGGTGCAACTGGCTGCTGCCCAGAGGATGAACACCGACATAAGAAGAGCAATCTTCTGTATAATTATGAGCGCGGAAGACTATGTGGATGCTTTTGAGAAGATTTTGAGGCTGGATTTAACTGGGAAGCAGGTCAGCATCCTACTACTGTGATTACGCTCGTGTGCTTGATTTCACGTCCAGACTTCATTATTTTTTCTTTTTTTCACGCCGGTGATGCAGGACCGAGAGATAGTGAGAGTTCTCATGGAGTGCTGTTTGCAAGAAAAGGTGTTCAACAAATATTACACTGTGTTGGCTTCCAAGTTATGCACCCATGACAAGAATCACAAGTTTACTCTGCAGGTGCATAGACTCATTCTCCCATCCTGTACGAAGATTCATGTTTTCTGCTTTCTCCGTCTGTCGTAGTGTAGTGTAATCTCTCATTCTGTTTTCTTTTGGTAATTTTCAGTATTGCATTTGGGATCACTTTAAAGAGCTCGAACTTATGGAGTTAACCCGTTCCATGAAACTCGCAAGATTTGTTGCTGAGATGCTGTCGGCCTTCACGCTCTCCCTTGCTCTACTGAAGACCGTCGACCTGACGGACCTGACACAGTTAACCCCGAAGAGGATCATGCATTTCCGTATGCTGTTCGAGTCCGTTTTTGAGAACGCAGATGCCGTCGTGTGGAACATCTTCACACGCGTAGCGGCCATCCCTGAGCTCGAAATGCTCAGAGACGGCCTCAGATTCTTTATCAAGCAGTACGTGGTTGCTGCGAGCCCGGGAAAGTCCATCGCAGGGAAGTTCAAAGTTGCGAAGAAGGCTCTTGATAATGTGGCCGGGGTGCTCATGTAAATCTTTTGGTTTATTTATTTTTGATGAGTCTGAAAGATGATGTCGTGGTGGTGATGGTATGCGGCTACCGCCGGGTGGCGGGCTTTTTATGTTTGCGCCAACATGTGGCGCCTCCAGTGGGTTCGGTTGTGACCTCCCTTTTCTATCTACCAAAAAAAAAAAAAGGTATGAAAGATGTTTCCTGCTTTTCCTCTCACTATGGAATTGTATTTGTATTGTTTTTCTTTATCATGGAGCTGAGTTTCTTTTTGAATGAACTGTGCGCTCCATCGAGGCTGTTCAGAGGCTGTAGAAAAGTTATGTATTGTGACATATTTATAAGGGTAAATTACATTTACCAACCTGATGTTTATCCTAAAATCACTGAACCCCCCTGAAGTTTATTTTTTGTTCCAAATCAGTCAATATTGTTTTCAATGGTAGCACAATACCCCCTTTTTGTCTAAATTTCCTTTTTTGGTCATTTATATCCAATCAAAACTGAATTGAAGGGGCCAAAGTGTTGTTATTAACTATAGAGGGGTTAAGTGATTTTGGGATAAACTTCAGGGGGGGTAAACTGTAATTTATCCTTATTATAAATCTGTAGAACTTGTTTCAAAAGCTTGGAATATAGGGCTGCAAGTGGGTCGGGTCAACCCGAGAACCAAACCAGCCCGATCGGATCAATGGTTTGGATCGGTTCGATTTTCCAATGGATAATGTGGTCCCAATTCAGGTATTCATAGAATCGATTCGGTCTGTTCTGGGTTAGGAATTTGGTTTACCCTAAAACTGACCCCTTAATGATACATATATGATCTATAATCTATAATATAAGCCAAACCCTCTCACTCTAGTGATACAGTAATTGAGATAGCTCAACAGGGACCGTTTGATGGAAGCTCGATCATGGTGTGAAGGTGTGATGTACACGGCACGAGAAGCTTATCGAGAACCTGAGTTCTATCAGACAACCAACGGTCCCGGGCCTCCCGGGGGGCCTGGAATAATATAACAAATCCTCTAATTACTATGGTGCTATTATAAGCGATGGCTGGAATTGGATTAGGGGCTGAAACCGGTTCATTAGGTCGAAAAAACCTGATGATCCGTTCTGATAGATTGATTACTTAACAAATCAGATATGGATTAGGTCAATTCGATCCGCTAAAGCCCAATCCGAAAAAATATAAAACATGACATGTGGCATGACAACCATGTAATGTGTTCCTGAGAAAGCTGCAAATGAAAAGATTTTTATTTTTATACAGCTCCAAATGACCTGTTATATGAAGTTTTTTTTTTTTCAATAATTATACGAAGAATTGGAGTTGATAAATTTAAATACAAAATTGTGTACTAAAAATCTCAATTATAATAAAGTAATAGCCAAATTATAGAAACCTCCCCTGAACTATAGGTAGTTTCGTATTGGTTCGTCAACTATTTTTTAAAACAAATAGACCCCAAAAATATGCAATGTTAACAAGTTGATCCCTCCGTTAATTTTTAACCGTCAAATTTGAAGAAAATGGTTGACATGGCCAATATTAATATTTTTTCTTTCAATATTAGCATTCTCTCTCTCTCCCTCTCTCTGGCAGCCCAACCACCACCACCTTCTCCCCTCCTCCCCGACCTCCCAAAGCCATCTCAGGCCCCCCCGATCACCAACGACGCTCCGACGTTTTCCCCGGCCAAACCCGATGCCAACCGAAGTTGCAGAGCAACCTCCCTCCCCTTCAGACGGCCCGACCACCACCACCTTCTCCCCTCCTCCATGACCTACTGAACCCACCTTAGGTCTTCTTGATCGCCAACGGCGTTCCGGTGAAGCCCCCAGCTCAACCCCATGATAGCCCTCCTCTTCCCGTTCCCCCGCACCACCTCCAACCCCCCCCCTCCTCCTTGCTTCTTGGGCCCCGCATCGGAGGTGCCGATGAGGTAGGCCGAGAGGAAGGAGGTTGGTGGTGGCGCTCGGAGTTTCTATTTTAAAGAAAGAAGAGAGGGTAATTTAATCATTTGACACATCCCGTCTGCAGATGATGACGATTTCAATTTGATCCATAGTTTGGGGGTCTATTTGTTCAAAAAAATAGTTGAGGGACCAATATAAAATCACCCCCATAGTTCAGGAGAGGTTTATGTAATTTGCCCTAATTTAATGTATCACCTTAGAAGTAGATTGTGTTGGATCATTTTAATATGGTGGAGATTCATCCGCACAGTCATTGATTCTAACCGCCTCTTTCTCACCACCCTATTATAAGAACAAATATATGACTATTTTTTTTTCTTCTAATATGGATAGATGAAGTTCTTAAAGTTAATAAATATGGTTAGTCTATCAATAGAGAGTTGCGGCCGGATCCTCATTTCATTTATATTCCTTAAAATCCTTACGATATGTTTCTTCGGGTTGCTTCGGGTTGCATAGCATTGCTCTCAGAGGCTCGGACAGTAGACCATGCACGGAATAGAAGCGACGATTTCTTAAGGGCCCCCATAGGGAATTTAGAGAGTGGGCCTTGTTCGGGCTTTTTGCTCCCTATTTTGGCTAAGGAGAGCCTTTTAGAGGCTGTTGGAGATGGTCTTTTAGAACAAAAAATACCTACAGGCAATGAGCGGCCTTCTCAACGAAGGACTTGAAAACCCCAAATCCAACAATAGAGCAAAATAGTACATCCCCGGTGGCATACAACTGCCAAAACAACCTCAAATCCATCTAAGAAGATATTTGATGCACCATTCAACATAGCAACACCCATACTGTTTTTCCCTCTTCTTCAAACAAGGGATATCATAGGACTAAGAGATAGGCGGAGGCACAGGGAAGGCTCCTTACTTGGCTCTGGCCAGCTCCTTGCGGAGTTGCTTGGCCGCGGCGACCATGTTGGTGAGGGCGGGGTTGACCTCGGTGTACTTGCGGGTCTTGAGGCCGCAATCTGGGTTGACCCACAGGACGTTGCTCTCGAGCACCGCCAGCATCTTGTTGATCCGGTCCGCAATCTCCTCCGTCGTCGGGATCCTGGGCGAGTGGATGTCGTACACCCCCGGACCGATCCCGGCCCCGTACTTGACCCCCTCGCGGAACACCGAGAGGAGCTTCTCATCCGACCGCGAGTTCTCGATGGTAATCACATCGGCGTCCATGTCGATGATCGAATGGATGATGTCGTTGAAGTTGGAGTAGCACATGTGGGTGTGGATCTGTAGCAGATGTGAGATCAATTACTATTCATCATCATGCATTACATCAACAATTTAACCAAGTCCTATGGAGTCTATGGATCAACCAAAACTCTGGATTGGAAGGATCCAGTAAAAGAATTGAAATCTTTTTTTTTGACTGTCAACCTGATTTTTACCATCAGCTCATCGATTGCAACAATTTTTGGTTTTCACCCTTTAGGGTAAGGAAGGGTGCAACTCAAGTCGGTTTGGGGCCAAACCGGCCTTGATTGGTTCGCACAAAAACTGGACCAGAACCGAGTCAAGCTTACATAAACCAAACCAAACCAACCTACTCGAACTAAGACCAGGTTGATTCAGTTCGATCCCCAGGTTGGCCTATTTTTGCTTCCAAACATCACATAACCAAACACCAATAACTAAAACAAAATAGTTTAATGTGAGAAAGTCTTACAATGGTAAATAAACACCATTGTGAGAGTTACACAAGGTAACTTTCCTTATTTGTATAATAGATATAGGGGAAAATTACAAACCAACCCCCTGAACTATTCACCTAATTTGACATTGGTAGCTCAAGTATTTTTTTGAACTTGACACCCTATACTATGCCATGTCTGCATGTTCACCCCTTTCCGTCAAATTTCAGCCGTCATTTAATTTTTATACGAAACTACCCTCGTCCTAGTCAACATAAATAATATTTAGAAAACATGTTTAGCCATGTTGAGAAGAGATATTTTTGGGATAAATATTAAGTTTGACAGTTGAATGTTGACAGAGGGGGTGAACATGCAGACGGAGCATAGTTCAGGGGGTCAAGTTGTTCACAAAATAGTTGAGGGACCAATGTGAATTGTTGTATAGTTCAGGGGAGATTTTTGTAATTTGCCCTAGATATAACAAGTATTCAAGGCAAAATGAACCCCAAACCTAGAATTGAACCAATTAATCAGCTCTGTAAATTGTTGAAGCTGAACCAGACCATAGCTCTTGGAAAACTGAACCAACACAACCCACTGGAACAGGGGTTGGGGTTCAGTTCTCAGGCACCCCTAGTGCATGGGTCAGTAAGGAACCCAGCAATACATACTATGAATGCGAACCTTATGATATCAACATTCATCTGTATCAAGGTTTCTCATCTAGAGGAGAATAAGAGGAAATGGAGAAGAGAGAGCACCTGGGTTGTGTCCTTGACACCACAGTTGGTGATCCTGAAGGAGTGGACGGCCCAGTCGAGATAGAAGGCCTGGTCAGACTTGCGGAGGGGCAACCCCTCTCGAAGAGCAGCTTCATCGATTTGGATGACCTGTAACCCAGTTACAAGGAAAGACTTGAGGGAACTGGGGGATGAAAACCAAGAACATCTTGCTGTTGGGATAAGGTTCTGAGTGTAGATCCTAGTATAAGTCGAGAAAAAACATCTAACCTGAATGCCAGCAGCTTCCAAATCTTCGACTTCCCTCTTGATCGCAAGAGCAATCTGATAGCATGTCTCGAATCTGACGGAAAGTACATAGTCCACTTAGTTACGGTCAAATTCAAGGTGATCGTGCAAATAATTTTTGAAGGGAGGGAATTGGGGCGCACCTTGGCTGATCATTTCTGACGAAAGACCAATTGAGGATTGTTACTGGTCCTGTAAGCATTCCCTTCATCGGGCGTGCGGTCATGCTCTGAGCCATGGACGACCAGAATACTGTCATGGCCTTGGGGCGGCTCACATCACCGTAGATGATGGGTGGCTTAACACATCTTGACCCATAAGATTGCACCCATCCATTGACTGTGAATGCGAAGCCTGACAACTGCTCCCCAAAGTACTCTACCATGTCATTCCTCTGTCAAAGAAGATGAGATATGAGATGCGATCTTCATTCATATAAGTAACTTCCTATGTTTAGTGCATGTTTTTCTGATTAAGCAACCGCTCTAAAAATAGCACAAGTTCCAGAAATGAAGTAAATTAAACTCACCTCAGGCTCTCCATGAACCAGGACATCTATGTTAAGGTCTTCCTGCAGCTTGACGACCTTGCTGATTTCCTCTTTGATGGCCTTCACATACTCCTCTTCAGAAACCCTGCAATCCAATACAAGGATAAGAGAGGGAATAAGATCAAGAGAGATCAATATAATTTGGGTTTTAGATATAATGCAATCGTAAGAGAGAACCCACTTTCCGGCTTTGTACTCCCGGCGCACTCTTCGGAGATCCATCGTCTGAGGGAACGAACCAATTGTGGTGGTAGGGAGGATCGGAAGGTTTAGCTTTTTCTGTTGTGCATCCAATCTGGTGCTAACATTTGTAGCCCGGCGATGGACAGAGCCCTTCAGGTCAGCAGCCTGAAAAACAATTGCCACAGCTAGAATGGTAAGGAACATCTCTTCATCAGCATACATATATACAAAATGAGATGCAGGTCATCCAGAACTTACAGCCTTTTGAACCTCCTGGTTGGTCACCCTCGGAGATGACTTTCTTGAAGCCTGAGCAGCAGCATTTGCCAAAAAGTAGGCCTACAGAATTGTGAGACATTGCGAAATGAATGCTAAATTGCTGACACATCAAATATGGGGACTTACATGAAAAACGGAAACAAATAGCAACCAGGAGCAGATTAACAGTAAGGAAGTCCGTACCTCGTCCTCCTGACCGGCCAATGCCTTAGCCAGAGCATTCACTTCAACCACTTTCTGTGCAGCAAAAGCCAGCCATGATTTGATTTCGCTGTCCAGCTTTGTCTCATTTACCAGATCAACAGCGGTGTGCATGAGGGAGCAAGAAGTTGACACTACAAGCTTATCTAATGAAACAGAAAAAGAAAGATCATTAAGACGTATACTGTTAGATTTAGTGTACGATAAAAGCTAGGGCAAGCTTACCTTTGCCTACAATTGCCTCAAGAGCCCCGAGAGTACCAAGGGAGGCAGCAAGATCATTGGCCCAAATGTTCCTCCCATCCACAACTCCAGCAAAAAGAAATTTGCCAGATGGGAAACCTGCACTTTTGATTAACTCAAGGGTCTTGGTTCCACGAACAAGATCAAAACCGAAACCAGAGATTCCCTTCAAGGAGGTGACAGTCCTGAAATTGGCAAGATAGTAAGTCAAGCATCTATACTAAAATAGATCGGGGTTAATTTTATGCAAGTAGTGCAAGTCCTGGGCAATGTCGCAACACGCTAAGAGACTTGAGGATTATTAGATGTTTGATTTTGTAAATCTGACGGATAAAAATCCAATCCCCGGGTTACTGTAGATCTACAGTAACAGAGGGTTGGCTTATGTCATAGTATAAATAGATGAGAATCACATACTTGTATGCCTCAGCAGGAACGTCAGCGAAGTAGGTCTGGACAAGCACATTCAAACCGGAGAATGATGATTCCAACTCTGAGTAAGCTCTGGTAAATGCTTGCAATTGGTGAGAGTCGAGATCCAACACAAGGGTTGGCTCATCAAACTGAATCCATGAAGCACCTGCTGCCTTCAACTCCGCAACAACCTCTCTGTTCACGTCATGTTATGAGAATAGCTTAGTGGACATAACATAAGATTTATGGAAGTCCAAGAGTGGCACAGAAGCATCAGCTGATCCTTACTTGTAGACAGGTAGAACATTTCCCAGCAGTGAGATAAGGGAAAATGATTTGTCCACTCCCTTCGCTGGTTTTGAGAGCAACAAATAAGACACAGGTCCTACAAGTACTGGGACTGTATCAATCCCAAGCTGCATTCAAGGGAAATAAACAATGAGCATAGAAGATTTGGAAAATCAAGAAATACAGGTAATCCAAAATCGTAACAATACTAGCATAAGCTGAATAGAAAAATACACATAATGAGAACATATTTTACAACAAACAAAGGGTAGCATTGCGAACCTAATTATAACCATAACCATCAAGCCACATCCCATCTATTTGGGGTCGGCTCTATGAATCCTTCCACCCCATTCATCTCTGCTAAGGGCTATATATATGTTGTCAATGAAATTTTCCCAGTCATTTCTACCAAACTCCATCAACCGATCAACGTTATTTTAGATCTTGCCCTCCTCCTTGGACCTTCCAAGGTAAAATGAGACCCTCTCCTTATCGGGGCCACCTCTACTGTAGACTGTATATGCCCAAACCATTTTAATATGTTCTCCATTATCCTATCCTCAATTCATGTCATTCCAACACTTCCTCTAATACATGTATTCCTCACTCTATCTCTCCTAGTTTTTCCACACATCCACCCATAGTTGTTAAGGTGTGTGCTTAGGTGCGCAAAGGCGACGCCTAGGTGATAAGGCTCCTAGGAGGGTTCTAGGGGATGGATAACTTGACTAATTGTATAAGACGCACACCTAGGCACCTTAGAAAAGACATGAGCCTTCCACTGCACTTGTAACTATCAAGTCAATTTGTTCAGTTAATGTTATTGTGTTTACTTTAAGGCTATAATTCCATTACACAGAGCATTGGAGTTTCAAATTGTTGTACATATTATTGCGGTAAATTGATCATAATTTGAATTATTTTGACTAGATGTAGTGCAAAATATATTTGATACCCTATATATATATATATATATATATATATATATATATATATATATATATATATATATATATATATATATATATATATATGGGCTGTGATACTTACACATGTCAGAGTTATTCATGAGATTACTTTATTCATGGGTCCTTCACCTACGTAAAGGTCTCAAAATTTGTTGATTTTGGTGGATGTGCTATTGATGGTATGTTGAACCTCACAAAAAATCACCAAATTCTGGAGCCTTGAGGGTCGTCAAATGTTAAAAGTTTTATCAACCATTCATTTGAACCGTTAATTTGAATAACATATTTGTTATGCCCTAGAGGCTTCAAAATTTGATGATTTTTGGTGAGGATGATCAACTTGTCATAGATAGCACATCCAAAAAAAAAAGAAAATTATAAGACCTCTAGGTAGGTGAACGATGCATGAATAGAGTAATCTCATGAATAACAATTACACAAGTTTGAGTATCCTAATCCTATATAATAACATATTTGCTACGCCTAGAGATTTCAAAATTTGATACTGTTTTGCAAGGATGAACAACTCTCCACGGATAGCACATTTACCAAAAATATGCAAATTCGGAGACCTCTAGGTAGGTGAACAAGTAACCGTTACATGAGTAAGAGTATCCTACATATATGGGTCAGAATCAGTAGAATGAATCATACTTTTACCCATCATCCAAATCGTTGGATAGAGGTTTCAGAATTTATTGATTTTTTGTAAGGAAAAACACATTGTCTTAGATTGCACATCCACAAAAAATCAATATATCCTAAAACCTCTAAGTATATCAAATTTAAAAATCTTTACCAACCGCTCATTTTCACAGTTAACTGGAGGAAAACAATTGATACATCTAGAAGTTTTAGAACGTGCTGATTTTTTGTGGATGCGCAATCTAAGGCAATGTGATCCACCTAGTAAACAGACATCAAATTTTGAAACCTCTATGCAAATATTTCGGTGATGGGTAAAAGAATGAGTAAAAAATTATGGGTCAATGGATCTCGACCCTACACACACACACCGGCGACACCTATGCTCCAAGGGGCCCTTTAGGCACCTACGCTCGCCTTAGCGCCTTCACAACCTTACATCCACCTCAACATCCTCATCTTGCCACACTCATCTTATGAGGTTAACATTCTGAACCATGTAATACTGGGGGCCTTATTGTCTTATAAAATTTATCCTTAACTCTAAAAGACATGTGTTAATCACACAGCACTCCAGAAGCTCATCTATAGTTCATCCAACCAGCTCTAATCCAATTGGATATATCATCGTCTATCTCCCCATTCTTCTGTATAGTTGATCCAAGATACCGAAAACAATCACATTATTAGTTATATTAAAATTGCACTCCATATATTCCGTTTTAGTTCTCCTAAATTTTAAACCCTTATATTCCAAAGTCTTCATCCATAATTCACATTTAATATTTAACCACATCATTGTCTCATCGATTAACACTATCTCATCTGCAAATAATATACACTTCTTTAGATATAAGTAGTGAGTTCATCAATGATAAGAGAAAAAAGACATGGGCTTACCGTTGATCCTTGGTGAAATCCCACCGTGATTGAAAACTCAATTGTCCCACCATAGTTATATCTAAAGCTATTAATTGCTTCTTTATATATGTCTTCAACCAGTGTTCTAAAAAGCAGCTCAAGCAGGCCTAGGCGCTAGAAGGCCCCCACTGCCAAGCCTAGCTCCTAGGCTGTGCAGAAAAACGGCCCAGGCTCCTAGGCGGGTGATGCGACTACCCAGGCGGGCCGGGCGACCACTCATGTGGACTAAGCGGGTCTAGGAGGGTCCAGGCAGACTGAGCTTTCCCTTTTTTTAACCTAGTCTAT
The DNA here is from genome assembly GCA_947650365.1 of Chamaelirium japonicum. Lineage (NCBI taxonomy): Eukaryota > Viridiplantae > Streptophyta > Magnoliopsida > Liliales > Melanthiaceae > Chamaelirium > Chamaelirium japonicum. Next base: position 43,117,880 of record OX393557.1, on the reverse strand, counting down.
GTCCAATTTAATACATAGATCATCAATAAGAAAAAAAGGGGGAATGAGTGAGGAGTAGATGTATTACTAGCGACTAAAGCTAATAAACGTCGTAAGGCTCAACGATGGATTGTTGATGGCGGTGACAATGAAGAGGTCGACGTCGTTCGAGACTTACTTGGTTAATGGTTAGAGAAGCGATGGGAAGGTTCTAATTTTCAGTTACGGAATAAAATTCACCAAGACTTGGGCTAAAATATTTCACCTTCCATTTAGTTAAAAAGCATTTAGGATAGCAAAAACGGGAAATATGATATTTTAGTTAACCATGTTTAAAATTTTAGTAAAGAAACCTTCTGAATATTTCAATATAAAAAGAGTTATAAAAAATTATGAGAAATTTCAACCCAGCTTTTTAGTAAGTAGTGTAATCATATTTTATAGTTTGATGTTGAACAATAATTAGAAATTATAATAATGCAGAGGCAATTCATTTAAAATTTTTGCAGTTATGGATAGTAACAAGAAGGCAAAACTTATATTGAGGATAAGTTGGTTCAAACATTATATCTCTAATGAAATCCAAGAGGTTTCATACAAACAATGTATTCTAGACAAAACAAAATCAATCTCAATAATGAAGCAATACAGATATATATAATGACTTCGGCCTTTTGTTTCAGTTAATGGGGCCAAAAAATAAAAAAAATTCAGACAAATGTTCTATGTGAAAAAAAATTCAAAACATGTTACAGATGTGACAAAATAGAACCAATATGTTGAGTTGCAGAGAAACAAGCAAATGATTGAATGCCTTGAAGAATATAATTTAATCTAAGCAAGCTTGCAAAATATAACTAACAACAAAACCAATTCACAGGTTGTAAACAAATAGCTTATTAATCTCCATACCGCCTTTGCCTCCTTGTATTCAGCCACAGCCTTGTGAGAAGAATAGGTGAATTTCGTGTCCGGGCCCAATTCAGGGACAATGAAATGGCTGCATCATTAATAGGCCAAGAACAAAAAGTAAATTATCCAAAAGAACGAGGATAGGAATTTATGCTAAAGAAACTGTCAGCCTTACAGGTGTCTCGGGTGCTAAAGATGGGTCAGGATGGCTTACTAGTTCGTGTCAAACCACTTCGTCATTTCCATAGCGGGTAGAGAGGCATTCCCTCTAGCCATAGAGAAGTAGGTTTCGAACCCAATCTCCCCGCCATTCCAACCATATCTAGGGGGGACGGCACCGAGCATCGCCGTTGTGTCTAGCACTTGATCATAGTACGCAAATGTGTTGCTGGGGATGTACTTAATCCCGACATCAGCCATTTGCTTCCAAATGGAAGACCTGAGATCTGCAGCGACCTTCTGCAGATCATCGGCGCTGCTCTTCCCATCCCAAAAGGATTCCAGAGCAAACTTGAGCTCTCTCTTCGGCCCCATGCGAGGATAACCAACAACGTGCGACGCCATCTTTCTGGTCTGGCAGATTGAAGCCGAGATCCAATTATTTCGTAAACAAAAAAAAACCCAGATAAATTTTACAAAGGTTCACACTTTTTCCAGTAACAGATCTGATCCATGAATCATTTTGCATCACAGCACAAAATGGATTATTTATGTTGAAAAACTATTCCGTAATTAGTGGAGCCAAAAATTACTTCACAGGATGGGTGACTTCATTCACTGTTCGTTAACAGTTAATACAATCAGCAACTAGACATTCATAATTGAGCCAAAAAAACATGAAATGATGCAAAAACCACCGGAGATCAACCTAACAGCAAGATCTGCATCTCCAAGGGCTTCCAGATCAGATCATAAGTGAAGTAATCGGATCTAGAACTGGATCCATAAGATCTCAAACCCTTATGGAAGATCCAGATCAGAAGAAAAAAAAAAACAGAAATGCTTCCGATTTATGTAAGAAAAACAGAGAATCGAAGTCGAACAAACAAAATATTAGTATCTGATCGCCCTTGAGATGTAAGTTCTGACAGGTCGAACAAACCCTAGATCGGATCTTGAAGGAAAGGAGGAGATGAGAGGGGATCGCGTACCTTTGGCTTGAGGGGGAGTGGGGGTAGAATGTAGATGCTATCTCGAGGGACGCACTAACGAGTGAGTGAGAGGCGTATTTATAGATAGGCGTTGCTGAGGGTCAGAGTACAGCGCGCTAGACCTGAAGCTTTGTAGTTTTTTTCTTATTATTTAATGGAGATTTTTTTTTTTTTGAAGAGAATTATAGAATATTGTAGAAAATCTTTTTTAGTGAGTTCTTAGATGGGGGGAATGAGCGATCCCCAACAAACAAATATTTCAAGTCGAAGGAGTTTAAAATACTGTAGATAAAAATGTCTTCCATAATTTTTTTTTTTTTCTATATGCCACCGAATTAACCGAACAAATAAACCTACAAACCACCTTGCCGCCACCGGATCTGCTCGTCGCCGTTGCCAAACCGAACCTAAACCACCAAACCACTGCTCCCGCCGCCGAACTGAACCTTAAACCCAATATCTATGGGCTATAGGATGAACCCTAGACCTAAGATTTCTCAACTTGAGCTGAATGGTGGCGTTTCTTGTTGCCGCTGCTCATCGCCGTTGACTCAGCGGCGACGAACAATTGCAACTCATCGGAGTCGAGGTTGTCGAGGTCATTGAGGTCGTCGGGGTCGGGGTCGGGGTCGAGGTTGAGCTCGTTGCGCCACTGCTATCGCCACCGCCTCTCAAGAGAGAAATGGAAGAAGATATAATTAATCTTGGGTTTATAGACAAAATAGGGATTTATCGTTAATTGAAATTTTACGCTGTCATGCACATACGAAATATGTTTTGTCGGGGACTATCACCAATTAACCCTTCTTGAATTTAATCGACTAAAAATGATGTGTCCCCATCTTCTCCCTAACCAGTATCTCTCTGTCACCATCGATAATGCGAGCATTAGTGGATCGTCCGATCCCCCGAAGACCGACTAGCGGGCGAACGATGGATGATCGACCGAATTCACTACAAATTCTTCAGACTGGCTGGCAGGAGATGGATGGATCAGCTTGGTCGATCGGCCATACAGTGACCGACTGGCGGATGACCAGGCAGTGACTGACCAGCTCGACTGATCGGCCATGCAATGACTGCCTAGCAGACTACCGATCAGCTCCACCAATCGGCCATGCAATGACCGGCCGGCGGAACGATCAGGTAGCGTGACCTGCTGGCAGACGACCGATCAGCTTGAGAATCGGCCATGCAGTGAGGAACTGGCAGACGACAGATCGGCTGCCTTTGGTCCCAAACCGGCTCGAGTCCCCTTGGATATCACTCAACGAACTTCAGATGGGACCTGACAACATCAGCCCTTCTTACGTACAAAGCAAGACATGAGGACTTCAGCCATTCCTGAACTCAGCAACAAACAACTCCAATCTTGCTAAGAGAGAGACCAAGAGACAGGGTAATCAAAATACCGATTCGGTCTATAACAAAATGCCCACCAAAGCGCAGGTCCTCGCAGTCGCAGGAAATTAACAAGAACTAAATAGAAAGAGTCACGATTCCCATTAGGGTCCGTTTGGTTGGAGGGAGTTGGAACCGGCGTGTTCCAACTCACGCGTGTTCCGCTAAAACGGCTGTTTGGTTCGTGCGGAGGCTCCCGACCAGATGAGTTTCAACTCCTCCGTGGGTTTCGATTGTATAGAAGCTTATACTTGGAGTGGAGCACTTTGTCACTCGACGAATTAAAGACTTTAAATAATTTTTACACTCAGGAAGACCAGTCGCCCTTCCATCGGCCGATCGGCCAGAGAGTTACTAATATTTTATATTTTCTCATTGTTTGCCCTCCAGGAGTACAACTCCAGGAATCGAACTTGAAACATGTCATGACTCAGCATCCGATCAATCAATACTTAGAGTGAGAGTCGTGAGACCAATTAAATTCATTGTCCCTTGGCTCATAAATATCAGTGTTTCTAATCCATTTCCTTTGGGATTTCTGTAGTGTATATGTTAGTGATTCTTGTTTTCAAAATGAATTAAGGATGAAACCTCTTGAAATATAGATAAGTTTTTTAGTGAATTTTTTCATGGGTCACATGATTCATGCTTGAAACCCATCGAGAGACTTGTTCATCTTTCTATATGAAAAATATTGATAGTACAAAGGCTCAGTTCTTCCACACCCATTCATGTCACATAGAAGACTAGAAGCCCAAAACCTTACTCATCCTGAGTTTGATCTTCGTCTCGGTGATGAATTATTTAAAGATTGTGTGTTGACTTCAAGACACTTTTTCTTGGTGGTTCCTGAAGACCTCTCTTACAGAGAAGATGATTATCAGGACGAAGATTGAGGATGTTGAGTGGAGGTGCATGTTTCCTACATGGGCTACAAGGCGTGGAGACAAGAGCATCCGCGGAGTCATAACCAATAAAATCGAGTTGTGTGATGGTACAGTGCGACTTGTACTTCATTGCTAACTTGATTAGTGCATAGAGTCGGATGTAGGAATCTCTGTGGATCCGAACCATATTTAAATATTGTACCTTAAATTGTTAGTAAACATATTCACCCACTCTAAGTTGAGTTTGTACTTGAGCTAGTCCGTTGGGTTGACAAAATTGTCCTCCAATGTCATGTGTGTGTTTGCACGCGCGCGCAAGTGTATGCGTGTATATATCTGGACCGTCAAACTATATGCACAAAGACGAGTACGATTCATCCTAACTTTCTATTTAAGGATTTAATTTATAAATTGAACCCCTCTTTGCCAATTGAGGAAGGGATTTAACTCTCTCCCACCCTTCCATATACGCATGTCAATAACTCCCTCTGACACATATATGGAAGGTAATTAATTCCCTTCCTCACATATATACACGATAATTAACTCCATATGACCCATATATGTATGGTAATTAACTCCCTCCCTCAGATATATGCACGATAATTAACTCCCTCCCACTCAGATATGCACAGTAATTAATAAAGGAGAATGCTTACGGCTATGAGATAAGTGGAGGGATAAAAAATATCACCCAGCCCTCTGATTTATAGGCTGCATGAGTGTGATTCACCTATAGAGTAGAAAGAGAGAAAAGAAATGAGACCCAAAATCTGTATGTTGCCAGTCGTTTTTTTTTTTACATTTTTTAAAAGACCAGTAACCCTTGCCCCAACGCTCATCCAGGAGTCAATGCGATCAACACCCTCATCTAATTTCCAATATGGGATGCGGGACACGAGAGTACAGCCGAAGGAGGCCGTCGGAACTAAAGGGGGTGGTGTGCCGCTAGGCACAAGTGCATTACTAGTATATATTAAGGGACTAAGCTAGCGACCCATATATATTCTATAAGATAAACGATATATATGGACCTTCGATCTATATGCACAATGACAAGTGCGATTCACATATTCAATGGACAAGATTTAAGCATTTGCACCATTAGCCAAATGTAGAAGTCAATTAAAATTAGCCACTACGATTAAGGCAAGCCGATTAAAATCGGTCCCACAGATAAGAAATGACGATTAAATACCCCATAGATAAGGATGCGCGAATAATGTACTCTCTTTATATCAAACAAAAAAAATTATTTAGTATCACTTAATGCAGAACTTTCCATAATTCCCGTATCTCTCTTCCCAAAAAAAAAAAATCATCTTGTCTCCCATATTCAAAATAAAGATGCAATCCTCTTCTTTTTTTTAATCATGCAAATCGCACATTCCATATGGTGTACAATACTACAATCGGCCTGGGCAGCCAACTGCGCCAGCATATCGCGTCAGGTTCGATTGTACCATAGACCTAACGCTCTCATGAGATCATGTAACATCATTGTATTCGTCGAAATACCCAAATACAATCGAACGACTTTACTCATTCCATATGCACCTAAAGAATTATCAAGTTTTATGCATTGGAGTTCCAAGAGAGCATTCCATCGAACACTTGAGGAAAGCCTCGAACGGATGGGGTTCCCAGCTAGCGGTGGTCGGACAACATGAAAGTAGAAGGCCAAGTATCAGATTGGTGCTCCGATACCATATGTTAAATCCGATAACGTTATAGTCATAATGATAACTTGGGCAGTGGAAGTAGTGTTTGGTGTATGTTTCTATGCTCAATCCTTGGGTCTTCCTCACCCTCCCACTTTGTCCTTTGTGTGTAATTCACGGAAATTCAGTCGCACCCCTATGTGCATGAGATCTCCATTTGTCCATATGGTTCCGTCAATTTGCATGCTGTGTGGCATGAACAGCCATAATGAATGCAATCGGAAGAGGTTTGGACTGGATCGAAGAAGAGCTCGGACAATTCTTATTTCACCTTCAGACCGCTTGAACCGGACGATTCTTCTTTCAAACCGGATTGCACAGCTTGGACCTGGGTTCCGATAAGCCAGCTACAATCACTAGTACCAAGTAAAATAGATTCAGTGGCTCAACTGCAGAAGATTTTCAGCTAGAGATAGCAGAGATACAATCATCTTAAACATCGCAGAGTGGATGACAAACACCATGGGTGATTGATTACATGACGGAAACCAAGGAAGAAGCACGCAGGCGAATGGAGTTCAAAGCACAGCAGGGGCAAATCTGACTCGAAGAATGCATGCCTGATAGTATAGGTCGTAATAAACAAGCGAGAATCCCCACCAATACTGCATTCACCTTATTGCAGAGACGCGCAGCGCTCCGTCCTCAGTCGGCCGTCCAGCTCTGCTCCACTACGTCACGAACTCTCCGGTTGTATTCGCGCTTGTTCTCGCTGAACATGCGAGCTGCCTCAGAGTTTGCAGGGGAGTTCGGGTTTGGATCGCAGAGGAGAGACTGGTGGAGAAGGAGAAGGAACAAATATCAAATCATAATATAGGGCAGTCGGTAAGCCGACAAAGGTATATGAAATACGGTTCATATCAGCTGCCATTGTATAATATAAGACGAGATGGGCAACAAGGTGATAACTAGAAGCTCATTTTAAATAATATTAGATGCATTATTATAGTGCAATTCCCTGTATTAAAGCTTGCCTCACCCTCTGTCTTGGATTTCTTCCTAGTCTAGGGGAACCTTGGAAGGTTGCTCCCTGGTTGCACGAGTTTAAAACTGCGTAACCAATTAAGGTAGGTCTCTCTAGCCACCAACTAGCCTTCTAGGTTTCTTGGCACTCTTGCCATAACAGGCTTGGTCAGGTTTTCGATGTAAATCTTGGAGGGTTGACGTCTAGCTGACAGGCAATTGGAAAATTCCTATCAATCCTTTTCTGGATAGTCCACCACATCTCAATAGGACCAGACTTAATGATGACCATAGTCACAAAAAAAAAAACGTTGTTTGTTTTAAACGTGATTTAAAGGGTCCCCGATTTTTTGCCGTTTTTTAACCCAAACACATCACCAAAGTCGGCGTTTTATTCCCTTAAAAAAAAATGCATATTATACGCCGTGTTTTGTGATAAGGTCATCGTATATTACAGATATCCGTGCATTCCAGGAAATCTTTTTGCCTTTTTGTAATGAACATTATGAATTACTGAAGTCATGGTTCATTTACTTGCATAGTTGTATAAGATATATAGGCCCCACTCTAATATAATGAAGCATCGTTGTGCTCAAGTCCTTTTAGATCTAATCATTAGGTTTTTATCTTATTATCATACACTATAGATATTGAGTTAATGTCATGTTCTAAATGTCTAGTTGCATAAATGTGGGCTAAAAAGTTGACTCGAATGCCCTGAACATGCAAAAAATCAAACTTCACCCTTGCTGATTAAATCCCGAACCTGTGTTTTTTCTCGATTTTTCCCATTTCATTCAAATTTCCTGATTTCTTCCAAACTTTTCCGAGTTTTACCTTTGCTGACTTATTGCCGAACCCGGACTTAGTGACTACGGTGACGACAATGAATAATATTGAATAGAGTGGTCGAAATCAAATGGTGTTAATAACCATAATGAATAATTACAGTAAAAAAGGCCGATGACCGAATCTAGCAACACGTTCACCCCTCACCATGCCCTACTTTCAAACAGTGCCAATTTATCAGCAGATGCCCGAGTATAGTAGAAGCTAACACTCCTAGCTACTTCTTTAATTCACTCCCCAATATGTGGTCTCTTCCATTGCGTAAAAAACAAACTAAGAGAAAAAACATTTTTGCTAAGTCAAAACTCCTCAATGCTATTCATCTTGCCTTCTATTCTCCTAACCCTAGCCAAGGCACCATTACTTTTTGTTTCTTATATAGTAGCCAAGCCACCTTCTCAGATCTCTTCCATTTTACTTTTACTGATCGGCTGCCTAGTTTCACTTGCTTGACCACATAACACTTTTGATCCTGTGTTTTTTCTCGATTTTTCCCATTTCATTCAAATTTCCTGATTTCTTCCAAACTTTTCCGAGTTTTACCTTTGCTGACTTATTGCCGAACCCGGACTTAGTGACTACGGTGACGACAATGAATAATATTGAATAGAGTGGTCGAAATCAAATGGTGTTAATAACCATAATGAATAATTACAGTAAAAAAGGCCGATGACCGAATCTAGCAACACGTTCACCCCTCACCATGCCCTACTTTCAAACAGTGCCAATTTATCAGCAGATGCCTGAGTATAGTAGAAGCTAACACTCCTAGCTACTTCTTTAATTCACTTCCCAATATGTGGTCTCTTCCATTGCGCAAAAAACAAACTAAGAGAAAAAACATTTTTGCCAAGTCAAAACTCCTCAATGCTATTCATCTTGCCTTCTATTCTCCTAACCCTAGCCAAGGCACCATTACTTTTTGTTTCTTATATAGTAGCCAAGCCACCTTCTCAGATCTCTTCCATTTTACTTTTACTGATCGGCTGCCTAGTTTCACTTGCTTGACCACATAACACTTTCAATCCTAGTACTATCTAGGAAACTGTCAGGCCAGGGTGCAGCACTTAAAAAGAAACGAGAGCTTTACGCAACGTAATGAAGCCAATCACAACCTCATCAACTTCCCTTTGAAGTTGCCCACGATTAAAACCTTCATCAAGAATAAATCTCCTCACATACTTATTATGCTATTGTCTTCAAACCTTAAACCACTTACCAAGGATTGTTTTTAACAGTTCTTGAGCTTTTAAAACAATTTTTGTTGCAAGAATAAATAAGTATCAATATTGTTTATAACTAAATGATAGCTCCTATATTCACCCAAGAATTTCTAAAAGATTCACTCACTCACTCAACCCGGACAATAATATGTGGGGGATACAAGGCTGTAGGTCTAAATCACACTTTAGCAAGAATCAGACTATTGAAGAAAAAAGACTTTAGCAAGCTTTAGGTCAGTCACTTGGAGGATGTTACCAAGGATCATGGGCTGAAGTCTTTCTATCACTTACAACAACAACTCCAGCACCAAGAACAGCTAAGCCTTATCCCCATCAAATGGTGTCAGCTATGGAGCATAGCTTTGAAAAAGGTTGTACCAATAGATCAAGCCCAGGCTTTCCAAACAGTTATCAACCCAACGTACCAAAATTTGCCAAAGGCTTTCTAAAGAGTTATCAACCCAAAGTCCCAATTTTTGGTAAAAACTCGGGCTTAAGCTAGTTGATACGTGGAAATGGTTTCCCTAGTCTTACCCGTTCTCTGACTTGTTTGTATGACTAACCATAGTTACCAAGTAGGAAGTCGGAAAAAAATTGGCTAGAGTTGGGCAACAAATGGTAGAATTTTTTAACATATTTATATAGAGATGTTACAATATATTTTTTGAGCAATACATGACGGTATTGAAACACAATTAATCAGGATTAAAACATGTAAAGCATGATTAAAAAGTGAAAATTGTGACTTTTTCATAAAACCGTGACTTTTTTCAAAAAATCGGGAAAGAGTCGTGTAGCGAACGTTTACTGAATAAGTCGTGCTTTAATCGAGACTAATTCAAAAAATCAGAGTTTTTGGTAACAGAGTAGCTAACACATTAAAAACGGGTTCTGTTAGTGAACCTAATACTAGAACTAAAAAAACCCCTAAAGCAAAGGCAAGCAAAGCAAAAGCTACGACTAAGAATACCTTCCCCACCCATCGCCCACCCTTAGCAAGGTCTAAAACACAGGCATCGATTGGACTCTAGCCGAGTCGTACCGGTCAATACGGAACGGTATAGCTCAACATGGCCGAAACCGGTATCGGCCTTTTTATTCAAAAAGTCAAATAATTTTTTTAAAAATCATGAAAAAATCTTAATAATTTCACTGTTTAAATTTTCTGAAGCAGGAAGAATTCTAATGCAGTTCGAGTATTTCCTTAAAAAATCAGTGAGTCTTTTGATGAATGTGTTGTTGAGTACATGTTTAGCTATTTCCCACTATAATTGGATATGGGCAAAAGGCGCTCTTCCTAGGATACAAGGTTTAATGTTTTATACTAGCCTTTATTGGAAAGTGGAAATGTGGCAACAATGATGATTTTAGAAATAAGAGGCTGGATTTAGCTGGTGGATTGCTTGCAAGGAATAAAGGCGCTTTTCTGCAACAAACCCAAGCATCATAGTAGAGATTCTTTCTCATCAATTGTACTAGCCACAAAAACCACCTTTTAAAACCATGCTGGCTCAATATCTCGGACAATCAAATTATTGGTAAGGTCATGTACTCTCTAGGCTGAAGATAAATGCTTATGTTGGGATTGATATGTCCTACATGCCAATTCCAACATGTCCAACACTTGATTAATTTGATATTACTAAAACTCACATACCATTGTTCATGAGATCCATAAACCACTAAGATCATTTAAGTATGGTTAAGGTAACTCATGTATGTGGATAAGATCCCATACAGGTGATATGTAGTTATTATACATACTTTAATAAGTTCGTAGTCAGTTGCTAGACTGGACATCTAGTATGTAAAACTGTAACACACTGGCCTTCTCCTCTATAAGAAGTGGCCTACCTTGGCCATTGGTATGAGATACTAATTTAGGTTGTGCTGATGTAATCGGAATGCATTGAACGAATCAAGAGAGGAAATCAGTCTTGATAATTGTCCATATAAGACTAGAACCTCTACTGCTAGTTGGCTAGAATCAAAACTCTAGTGAACCTTTGGTTTAGTGCTCTCTACTTTGACCTATTGGGCAATGGTTTGTTGTAAACCAAAAGACTAAGTAGATTGAGTAGTTGGCATTAGACACTAGGGAACACTAGCAGTCCGTAGGGATTTCAAATTCCCCAAGTGAAACTAGGTGTCTCCTTGAGTGGTTCTCATGAAGTGTTGATCACTAGGGGTGGCCAACCATAATCAAAGTAAAATGATGATCACGAGGCATTGAGAGACCGGGACTCAAGTGGGTGAACTCAGTCGAGTAGTACAATCGGTATAGATCCTAGTTAGCTTCACAGATACTGGATTGGAAATGTGTGCAACATAGCAGGATAAGGGTAGTTGCATAATATACTAATAATCTCGAAATGCGGCAGTCTTAGTAGTGGTTGTAAACACTGTTTACTGGGATAAGATAGTTAGATGATGACTACGACCATGATATCAGTGGAAGCCAAGGTTATCAGGGTCCCAAAGATTCTAACTCCTAACTACCTCTAACAGCAAAGCAAACCTAACCCAATGTTATTAGGATTTACTGATAGCGGATAGCATTGTGATGACCAGGACATCCAGGGCACCTGGATTAGGAGTTAGTATGCCTTAGGTTTCCTAATTGGATTAGGATTCCTAAGTGGTTTTTTCTGTAGATTCTTTTTTGGAGGAAACCTAGTTAGACTAGAATTCCTTAAGTGGGACTCCCCGGGTTGAGCCCTTGGCTCGTAGAAAGAGAATGAAGACTTATGAAAGCATGTGAAAATCAATCATGTGTGATCTCTAGTTAAACTATAGTTGACTAAGTTGACGATTCTATTTTCTAAGGGTTGTCATAGGTGTAAAATTAGACTAAGTTGACTTTCCTCAGGAATGTCGTAATTGTCTGGAGCCTCCTAATGGACTAGGTTGACCTTTCTACAATTTATGGGTAACCATTGGTATCCATCTAATGGGGCTAAGATGGCTTTACTAAAAAATAGGAGTCATAGGTGTCTTAGTAGGAGTAAGACTCCAAGTCGTTCTCTAGTCATTATCCCAGTTTAGGGTGCATCCGAACCGAACTGGAACCGTTATAGTATATTATGCATAATGCATTCACAGGTTGGGTTGCACACGTAACATTTTATTAACCATAGTTTGGCTAATTGATTAGTCCATAGTCGGCAGATTAATTAGATTAACCAGATGGCTGCTCGAACCTCCTCGGATGTTGGAATGAATGATCTGGGTTGGCAGCACGACACCCCAATGAACGGTTCGAAGCAGAAGTCACAGTGTAATTACTGTGGGAAGAAGATTGAAGGTAGGGGTGTCTCACGATTGAAACAACACCTTGTCGTTGGGTACTCGGATATAAAGCAATGGTTGTTTGTTTGAATTTTTTATGTTTATCATGATGTTCTCTCTTTGTAAGCCTATTTATAGACTATGGTTATTAATAAAAAGGAATTGAATGCTTGAGGTGAAAATTAACAAAGAAATCAGATTTCTTCTTCTTCTCATGGGTCTGAGTATTTCCGAGGAGCAATACTTTGGGATATAGCAAGTCCAAAACTCCCTGTTGCAACCCTCCATTGACTCGGAGTAGCCCGGAGCGAAAATCTCGTCATGGGTATCTCTCTTTTATTTATTTTCTACATAGATCTGTATAGCTGACACCGTGATCCCATTCTTCCTATGACAAGTTCTATTGAAACTCATCCGTAGACATCCCAAACCTTGCAGACAATCTGCAGAAATTCCTAAGAGCTGAACCTAAAAACCCTAAATCTTATCTTATGGGCCTCCAAAAACTGCGAAACTTTTGATCATTCTCCCATTCAACCCTCCCACACACCTTGATTACAAAAGCCCAATTTGTATCCGTCAATTGGAGACCAATTAAACTCAAATCCAGATTTGGAACCTATAGTCCAGATCTGATCTAACCCTCATATCTTTCTATCCAACAACGGATCCTCAGTAGACTTTAACCATAGCTTGCTTATATCTAGACCTACCTATCCTCCAAGTTTCAACTCAATCTGAAAATTCAAACCTAGTAAGAAGACAAAAAAAAAACCCTTATTGTTCTGAAAATCGGCACCTTCCCAAACCCAAAATTTTCACATAAAGCAAGAACCCATGATTTTGGTAGGACCCCCAAGTTTGTCCTGCATCAGGAAACATATTTGACGAAGTAAGTAGGAGGCAAAGTTCGAGTTAGGGAATTGCATTCATCTTCGTGGCACAAATAAGGAGCCAAAGAGCCAAAATGAAACAACACTCCTATAAAATTTTTAATAAAGATAATAATAACAATACTAGATTTTTCGAATTACATAGCCACATTGGTAGTTTTGTAGACCAACTAGTAATCCAAATGGAGGTTGTGCGTACAAAGTTTCAAACCTCAGTTGTGGTGCTATCTGATTTTATATAAAAAAGCTCCACCCATCTGCTACACACTCACACATTTCTCCCACAAAAGGGGAAGCAGCTTTGCATAGTTTCTAATCCGAATTGTGAAACCGTTCTCAATAACTATGGTTTGAAGGGCATAGTTACGGCTTATAGTAGGATTTGGGTACGAGTGTCAGTGAGACTGGCTAAGAGTTGGAACCACCCAGGCACCCACTACGGAGTTGGTTCAGATGTGGCTTACTAAATATATCCATGTGTAAATAAAAAAAACGAAAGTCAACAACAATTCATTTTCTTTAAATTTCCAGGCTTCTCATGCCATGTTTTTTTATGTTTTTTCCCTATAGCAGCTTCAGATATTATCACAATTAAGTATTTTCATTTATGTCGCTTCCCATCATATATGTTTCAACTTTGGGAAAGTAAGATGTATTTGTTAATAGAAAATGGCCTTAGCCATACCAAAGTTTGTATACTGATAATACATTATTTTTTACATGGCTACCTATATTGAAAACTAGATTATATTGGATAAAATATCGCTAATATAGTTAAGCAGATAAAAAACAAATGTCTAGGCATTTTTTAGTATGCAAGGGGGGCATAACATGTCCTAAACATTTGAAAAAATTATAAAAAACATATATACCTGAATAGAAGTCAGTATTGCTGCAACGTCATATATAGGACTCCATTGATTCTGTAAAATATCCAAGCAAATGCTCCCATCTGCATATACTGGTTGGAGCCACAAATCCAACGTCAGATGCACATTTTTTTCTAGAATGAAATTTTAGTGATATGTACAAGAATAAAAGATACAAGTAATAAGCAAAACGATTGAACCAAGTAAGAACTCGGGTTACTTGATTGAACGAACCTTCACTGAATAAAGATGAATATTATACACCTGAGGTGATCATCAGCTGCCAATGCAATCTTACTATCTAATGAAAAGAATGTAAATGACAACTAAGTTGGAGCGCAGGTTTAAAGATTCAACTTACTATTTGGATGAAACATTCGTGAGACAAACCGGACAGTTGGTGGCTTGTTAGGATAATCTTCTATAAATTGCAATGTGAGTTTAAAAGTACCTGAGTATAAACACAAGATATCGTAAAAGCCATAAGATGGGGTTAGAATAAAGGAAAGTAATATCAGCATGTGAGGTTACAAAGAAATTTAAACCAGTCAATCACTGCAACACATCATGGTAGAAATTTAAGCTAGTCAATCTAGACTAAGAATGAGCAACCATAACCAAATGATCAAGCCATGCCCCAACTATCTCGAGTTTGATGTATAAATCCTTCTTTGCGTCGATTAAAAATTAATAATTTTTATTACGACCAATATTTTGATACAACAGTATATGAAAAATTTGTGTGGAAATATTTAAAAAATGTGGAAGTAATGCAATTTTATAGAAACATTGATTATATAATGGAATTTTTCAAAAGTACCTTTGCACAATCATAAATCAAACATATATACACACTTCTAATCACATTTCTACACTATCTAGGAGTGTGGGTGGAGCCATAAAGCATGTGTTTTTACATACGTTGTGCAGATCCTAATAGTCTAAATATAGAAATGATGAAAATAGTAATGCAATGATAGAATTTTGCAACGAAAACTCTGGAACACTTAAATAGCATTTCTAGAACTATCTACTAGTGTGAAACTGTACAAACATTATTTTTAAACATACCGATCAAAGATCCACAACCTATCTAAAATACAAGTGAATTCATCAACATTAATATATGATTTTCTGATTTTAACAAAAAATCCAAATTTCAGAAAGGTCAATCCAATAAATTTAGCTATTGATCTCAAAATTCGGTGTAAGAAAATCAAACCTTGATAAATTAGATTTCTTTCACTGTCATGTTATCGATTTTTTTTTTTTTTTTGTGTGTGTGTGTGTGATGCCCCAAACTATATTTTCGAAGAAAGATCATTCCGGAAAAATCAAACAGGCTGCTCAGAGAGATAAGGTTTTAGGGTCTTAAAGTTTACGCGCTTGTGATGTATATTGAAGAATTTCATGAAATATTATGAAACTTTAAGCCGTGAAAAAGAGCTAAGAAGTAAGAACCAAGACTGAGTGAGAAGCAAAATCCATCTCATAGGACCTACAAACAAAATGAGTTCAAATTTTATGGAGACAGCAACCTACAAACCAGTAAACTCCATCTCAATTCTTATCACAACATGCCTTAGGTGAAGAACTCATCAGACTGAAGAGAGAGAGAGAGAGAGAGAGAGAGAGAGAGAGAGAGAGAGAGAGAGAGAGAGAGAGAGAGTTATATGGAGACAGTAACCTACAAACCAGTAAACTCCATCTCAATTCTTATCACAACATGCCTTAGGTGAAGAACTCATCACTGAAGAGAGAGAGAGAGAGAGAGAGAGAGAGAGAGAGAGAGAGAGAGAGAGAGACTCACCTCCATCCCACGACGTGTCATCAGGCCTGCGAATCACAAGCAAAACCGATCAAGACCCACAATTCAGAAAGACACCCAATTGAGGGGGACGGATGCCTTACCCGAAGATCACCGCGTTCCACAGCATGATGTTGTTGTCCTGCGGCGCTCCGCTGATCCCGGCCGGCGGGTCCTGCTGCAGCCTCTTGAAATCCCTCATCAGCCTCTTCCTCGCCGGCGTCGACATCCTCCCACCTCGCCCGCCGCAGGGAATGGATATCCTCCGATTTCCTTCGGCTTCGGCCCCCTTGTTGGAGCAGGAAGGGGGGAGGAGAGGGGAGATTCTCCCCAATCTGCTCGAATTGGGGCCAGTGGGGAGGAGAAAGGAACCCCTTTTAATAGCCACTGCACCCTTCTTCTGCCCTTGTCCTTCTCTGCTGGCAGACCAAAATCTTATACAAAGACCACTACTACTTTAGTTTAATAGTTATAGACAATGACATTCTCTTGGGTTGGGGCTTTGGTTAGTTTAGTAGCCATTTTAGGGCTAGGAGACATTGAGCCTACTTTACATTGAGTAATTCATGGTAGGGAGTGGAGGTGTGGAGTGAGTGTGGGACAATAAACCATGGAATGTGACACCTATATTATACTTGTATTGGCTTTTCTCATTGGGAAGCCATTGGTAGGAGGAGGCCCCGCGACCCCCTTATTCGCTCGATTGGTGATGTGGCTGAATCATAGCCGTTCGATGGAGGCATAGTTGAGGCTGAGTGTGATACATTTGTTCTCGGATATTTGCCATCGCAGAGATGTGATGTGCAGAGGGTCCCGGCCGAGCGAATCAGGGAAAAAAGGATGAATCATATTGGAATATCTGCAATCCACTTGGCTTTCTTGGTGGTTGTGTGATGCTCTGGGATGGGCATTGGCGCTAAGAATACACTTGTTGGAGGAGTCTAACCATTCACAGTCCATCAGTGATGACGTGGAAGTCGGTTGGGTTAGATGCGAAGGAAATATCATCGCACATGCCGTGAAAATAATATCTTTCCTATCGCAATGTCAACCGTAGCTTTCCTCTCCATCCTTTCAATTGTATGCTTTCTTTATGAATGGTTTCTAAGCATTCCCGCTGCCCCTACTTCTATTCCTTCTATCTTGGTCCGCTGCTGAAGTTCTTTCAAGGTTTTATAATTTCCAATTAGCGTGTGGCAAGATTTTTGCGATTGAGAACATCCTTTATGGCCTTGTAGGATCATGAAGTTGGAGTGGAAGTGTACGTTGTACATTGGAAAGCATTGCATTTGTCTCTAAAAGGTGAGTCACTCGTGAGTCGTGCCTAACTTACTAATAAGATAGCCGCTCGCAACTATCATATATGAATGCTCCCTCTAGCACCCCTTGAGGCCTCCACCTTATCTCTCACTCACTCTCTCTCCGTTCGTCTCTCTCTCTCCGATCTCTCTCTTTCTCTTTCTCTCTCTCTCTCTCCGTCCGTCTCTCTCTCTCTCTCTCTCTGAAATTCGTAAGAACTCTGTAGTTAAGCGTGCTCGGGCGAGAGCAATATGAGGATGGGTAACCACCCTGGAAAGTTATCGTGTGGGCACGGGCAAAGCGGACAAAATCTTGTATGTTTAGGGCGGATGTTACAAAATAGTATCAGAGCCAGTTCTCCTCAGGATGGGGGGGTCTAACCCTACACGAGGATGTGTAGCCCTAAGGGGGGTGGATTGTGATGAACAATATCCAATAGCCAATAGCCAAGAGCCAAGAGCCAAGAGCCAAAACTCCTGAGGCTGGGATGCCAAGATGGATGAGGTGAGGTGTACAAGGCCACGAGTTAGCCCTACATCGTCTGGAGAGAAGGAGATCCTGAGCTACTTATATAATTTCCCCTCCTGAACATAAACGACGTGTTTTAAAACCGTGCACCGCTATGAAATTCGTAAGAACTCTGTAGTTAGGCGTGCTCGGACGAGAGTAGTGCGAGGATGGGTGACCACCCTGGAAAGTTTTCGTGCAGGCACGGGCAAAGCGGACAAAAACTTGTATGTTTGGGGTGGATGTTACAAGACCTGACTGGTGCATCACACTCGGGGGCGGACCTACATTGGACCCATGGGGGGCTCAAGCCCCCCCTCAATTTGGGAAAAAAAGTTACACTTACCCCCTTGAAGTTTAGCTCAAAAACACTTAACCCCCTATAGTTTATTTTGTTCCAAATCACTCCCAAAAGTTAGAAATTTTAGCACAATACCCCTTTTGTCAATTACTTGATTTCCTCATTTTGTAATTCTTATCTGATCTAGCTAAACTTCGTGAGGGAGGGAAGCAAAGTTTAATTTACTCAGAAAACAATTATAGCCAACTTTTGGTAGCCAACTTCACATGGAGGTGGCCACCCCCAGCTGTCACCGCCCCACCAGCCATCACCCCCCGCCAGTCAATATCCATCGGCATGCCACCAACCACAACCCAACTGCCACATGGGCCACCCGTCGCTGCCAGTATTGGTGACCCACGGCCGGCCTCGCCGTTTGCCGGCCACCGACACCCACCAGTGTCCGGCCGACACCTACCGCTGTTTGCCACCTCCTGCGCAAGTGGCATCCCCATAGAGTTCATCGCATGGCCCTTAGTGAATAAGAATCGAGTGGGAATCATGGCCTATTTATAGGTTTTTGGGGGTATGTATAAAATCTCCCCCTCCCCCCCCCCAAAAAAAAAAAAAAGAAGAGAGGATCTAGTCTATTATTTACAAACCGTGCATCTTGATCAAGTCGGCCTTTCAAATTTTTGAATGACTCCGACGATGGAAATTCTCCTTCACTAGAGGTAAAATCCTAATAGGTCTTTTGCTGCGTGATCAAAGGAAGGGTAGTGACGTTGTCACGCTGCCTGCCGAAGCCTTCGACTATGAGGCAGCAATTGTAGTTACTTTTTAATAATTATGCCCCCCCTGAGGAAAAATCCTGGGTCCGCCACTGATTCACACTCATCCCAACCAGTAGGCAAAGGGACGGCAGTGATCAGGTACAACCTGGAGCATATATCAGGGGGGCAATCACATCTGTTTCTTTGCATGCCGGTTCGGACTAAGTGCGATGCACGAGTCGGGTATGGGTACAACGGATGACTGTGACTTGGGGGGCGGACGATGGGACAGATAAATGGGGCAGAAGATTTGGGTTCGGGGGTTGGGGGGGCGGGGTGAGCGGGGGTGGGGTGGTGGTTGCCCGCTTCGTGCCAATCGGGGGGTGTTTTCGGCAGCCCGTTGCATTGCTGACAGGTGTGTTGCCGCTGAAGGCGACCCGCTGCAATGCCGACAGGCACGGGAATGCACTAGTAGAGATAACATTTTAGAGAGAGAAAATGTTATAGAGAGAAAATTCCATAGAGATGAGAAAAACATTGTAGAGAGAAAATATTGTAGAAAGGAAAAATATTATAGAGAGAATATTCTTAGTAGCTTTTCTGATTATCTGTTTGGGTTGAACTGGTTTTACACAAAACGAATGATCGTTTTGCGTAGTCTCGTGATATATATAATGGCTGCACCAACCAAAAATGGGCACACCACTGCCCAATCTTGCAACAAGCTAACCAGAGGGAGCCACAGTCGGTGCCGCCGAACCATCGTCGAACCGCCTCTTCCACCATACCGCCAGGAACTGCTCACTGTCCAGAGGAGGTGCTCTGGATATCCACCGGCAAAAATACTCAACGCCGGGGACAGATCCAACCATCTTGCTACACACTCGGCAACAGATCCGGCCCCGACACCAAACGAAGACCGGCAACTGAGCTCGAGGGAGACACTGTGCAACGCCGGTGCGACAATCAAAAAACACCTGCTGTTGGAGATGACCCAATATACAACGTGGAGGACGGAGGCAAGATCCCACCCCAGAAACCAGCATGCATGGACTCAAGTCCTAGCCTCCTTGGAGTTGTCGGTGGCATTTTAGAGGAGGCCAAGAAGCCCAGTGAACCTAACCCTACCCTAGGGGTGAAAAGAGCGGAAAGGTTCTAGCACTCCGAGCCTCTGTGTGGCAGGGCCAGAGGTTACAAAACCAGATTAAGGCTAATTAGTGCTTAATTGCTTATTGGTTGCAGTTTTGGTTAATTAGGTCCAGGTCGAGGTTTCAAACCTCTCTTCGGAGTTTTTCCTTTTATTTTTTTTTCTGTCTATCGAATAAAGTCGGAATATAGCAAGATTATATATGAAAATTAACGATTCGACTACGCGTTGGTGTCGTTGGTTTATTATTTTGATCATAATTTTTTTCCTTTTTTAGTTCAAGTATCCTCTTTGCAGTGTTTCTTTCTTTTATTTTTTTCGTCTATCAAATGAAGTAAGAATATTGCAAAATTATATTTGAAATTTAACGATCTTAACGAGCCCTATGCTCTAGTGTCATCGGATTTTTATTGTGATCACATCTAGATACGATTTTGATAGCATGAATGGTGATTTGTCACTATTACACATAACATTTTTCCTTTTTTAGTACGGGGTATTACAGCGATGACGACTTGAATCCTCTTTAACGGACTCACCAAGCGAATAGATTGATGGGAAGATGAGATTCCATCAATGGGGAAATCAGATGAACAACAAACTCATTTGAGCCACCTGAGCTTTTTGCGCGCGCGCTGTGGGGGGGGGGGGGGCACTGGGGGCTGAACAAGAAAGAAAGATCCTGATCTTTTTGAGCTCCTAAACCCTATAAATCCCTTGCACAAAATATCCCTCTTGTTGAATTGAAGAGGGGGCAATCAGAGGTTTATTTATATGGGAAACACATTTGGGAAAGTTTTGGAAACAAAACCCTAAACTTCCTCATATATGGACTGGACACCCAATTAGGTAAGGAATAACCTAACCTGCAGGCCACATTACCCCTATAAACAAAATAACCTCCAGGTCACAGTCCATGAGCATGGACTAGAAGTTCATGTGCGCCGGCTGAACACATCAACACCTGATCCAGTTCTGAAGCCTCATGGGTCCACCTGGCAGCCAAATAGGCAGATTTATACCCATGACGTAAGGGCTCCTTGCGCATGCATGGCTCCTGAGCATGGTTCATGCGCATGTAATTACATAATCGACTGGCGAAAATTCCTTTGCGCATGGTCCATGAGCATGAGAAGCTACAGGCAAGCCTATGTGATGGTCCATGCACATGTGCAGTGCAAAAATACTGCTTGGCTCCAGTTATCGCAATGTGCATGGAATGTTCAGTTGATGAGCATGGACCATTCAAGCCTAAAGGGACCCCGAAAAGTCCGGAAAGCGCTGAATCAACTCTAGATTCAAATGGATACATGGAGACATGGATTTGACTTTGAAAAACATGCAAATGCACTATGCATCAATCAAAACACAACACAAATTAAATCATGAGATAGATATGATAGAACGATGCAAACGTAGCATTGTCTCAGGCAGCAAAAAATGTGAGATATTATCCAGTGGAACGAGGGTATATGCTGATTTGCACCATCTCTTCGATGCAAGCACTGAAGTTTGACTTTCATGCTAATCAGTTTTGGAGATGGTTCCATCGATGGAACTGTACGACCCACAGATGGGCCCCACATGCATCTGTTGGCTATGAATGACTTGTTCACCACGTCAGCATATTACTCCGTTCCGCTTGATAATCTTTTAAAAAATGCACTTAGAATGAGGATAAATTATGCAGTGGAACGAGTGACTGATGTGGTGGAATGCTCACTCACAGCCAATTGATGCATGGGGAACCCACCCGTGAATGGCACTCCCTCGGATGCAGGCCTTAAAGTTCGACTCTTGTGCCATTCATTCTTTTTTGAGGTGGATGATGTGATTCACGAGCGGACCCCCCATATATCTGTTGCCTGTGAACATATATATCAGTTCCATTGGATAATATCTTCAGAAAGAGGGTGGAACTAGAACTGCAGCTCGGGTGGGTTGGGTCAGGTTGGAGGTCAACCTAAGCCCAACCCGAGTTGTAGAATCCTCAACTTCCAACCCAACCCAACCCAACCAAACATGGACTTCAACCCGCCTTGCCTAACCCAAGAAAATATTCCAAGCTCAGGTTAAACTCAAGTTAGCGCAGTTTGGTGGGTCGGGTTGGGTTGCACAGATTCGAATAATGTTTGTTTTTTACTTGTCCAAAGTTTTGAATTTTAAAGAGCAAAATATTAAAAAAAATCTGATTTTTATTCTTAGTCCTTACTAATAAGGTCTTTTATCTCCACTATTTGATAGTTTGTGGTTCTTTGTATTGAGAATATGATCCTTGCATATTAGGAATAAGATTCACGAAGCCTATCTATATAATATGTTACGCTGTTTGCGATAATTACGAGTCTGCTATCCTCAAAAACTCATCATCAACAACAACGATCGGGACCGATCAATCGAGAGAGAGAGAGAGGATTTAAAGACATGATGCAAGCTCTTAATGAGGCCACAATTTTTCCCCCTTTGACCATGTAAATCCCTTTAGATTTTTGTCAATTCCGGGATGACGATAGAATTAAGGGGGAGAGAGGCCTTACAATAATCAAGAGCCTACATGAACCACAACCATTTTCATCCCACCAAGGGAGAGATTGAGAGGCAGAGGAAGCAACAATGACATCATCCGCACCGTGCTGCGTGCCAATTGGCATGGGCATGCACTAGTAAGGTGACATGTTACAATCAACTCGGGTTCAGGTTGGGTCAGGTTGCCCAACCACTTGGCCCAAACTTAACCCAAGCTTTGTTGTGGTTGACTTTTTCCAACCCAAACCCATCCTTCAATAAATTGAGCCCAGATCCGACCTAGTGTCGGGTTCACCCCCACCCAAGTTGCAACCCTAGGGCCTCGTCTAGTAGCAAGAAAGTTTTAACTAAGGAAGGGATAAGGGAATGTTAAGCTGGGGTATAGGACACCTCTCGGTGAAGAGATGAATGCGATGCTTATCAATTTTCCACCGGTTGGCTAGTTTTTGTAAAAGATTGGATTTACTTTCCCATTTCTTAGTTGGATTTTTTAGGCTACCAAACGCACACAGTAGGGCTCAAGTGAAGGAATCCCATTACTTCCCCTTGGCTACCTGAGTGTTGAGGAAGGGAGCCGGTTGAACTAGGACTTATGGAAGAAACTTAGATTTTAACTGTTTGGTTGTCAGGAAGTGGGCATGCTCGAAAGTATGGCTTCCAAAACTTTCATCAAATTTTGTTGTTGAGGTTTTTACCGAAATGGCCACCTAACTCTTAACTATTGTTGAGAATGGGCCAGGTTGCTTTTGGCTTTACCAAAATGACCATTGAAACTCTTTGGGACCAAACTACCCTTTTACTGACTGTGATTTTTCGGGTTTGACGGCGACGGCAGCGCGGCAGCAGGGGTTGGGCGCCGGCTCGGTTGTGGACCGCCGGAGCTAGGGAAGGTCGACTCGGGTTTGGGCTTGACTGCCACCGTGAGAGGAGGTGGAGGAGGTTGGCGGGCCGGTGTCGGATGGTCGCCGGAGCTTGAGGAGGAGGGCTGCTGGAACGTGGGTTGCACCCCTTCTCTCTTCAACTCTCTCTCTCTCTCTCTCTCTCTCTCTGTTTCTCTCTCACTCTTTGTTTCTCTCTCACTCTTTCTTTCACTCTCTCTTTCTCTCTGCTCACCCACTCTTTCACTCTCTCACTCTCTCTGCTCACTCTCTCACTCTTGACTCTCTATGTGAGAGGAGATGGAGGTGGTGAAGATGGTAAGGGTCACTATGATTTTTTGGCGACGAAAACTAGACGAAACATGTTATTTTCGTCGGATTTCGTCTGATTTTTCGGCGACGAAAATTAGACGAAATTTGTTATTTCGTCCGATTTTCGTCACACAGCCCAAAGCCATTCTCGGGGAGAAATGACTGTGATTTTTTGGCGACGAAAACTAGACGAAACATGTTATTTCGTCGGATTTCGTCCGATTTTTTACGCGTCGCCGAAGCAAAGGACGAAGGAGGGCTGCTGGAACGTGGGTTGCACCCCTCCTCTCTTCAACTCTCTCTCCCTCTCTCTCTCTCTCTCTCCTTCACTCTCTATTTCTCTCTCACTCTTTGTTTCTCTCTCACTCTTTCTTTCACTCTCTCTTTCTCTCTGCTCACCCACTCTTTCACTCTCTCACTCTCTCTGCTCACTCTCTCACTCTTTGACTCTCTCTGTGAGAGGAGATGGAGGTGGTGAAGATGGTAAGAGTCACTATGATTTTTTGGTGACGAAAACTAGACGAAACATGTTATTTTCGTCGGATTTCGTCTGATTTTTCGGCGACGAAAACTAGACGAAATTTGTTATTTCGTCCGATTTTCGTCACACAGCCCAAAGCCATTCTCGGGGAGAAATGACTGTGATTTTTTGGCGACGAAAACTAGACGAAACATGTTATTTCGTCGGATTTCGTCCGATTTTCGTCCGATTTTTTGCGCGTCGCCGGAGCAAAGGACGAAGGAGGGCTGCTGGAACGTGGGTTGCACCCCTCCTCTCTTCAACTCTCTCTCTCTCTCTCTCTCTCTCTCTCTCCTTCACTCTCTATTTCTCTCTCACTCTTTGTTTCTCTCTCACTCTTTCTTTCACTCTCTCTTTCTCTCTGCTCACCCACTCTTTCACTCTCTCACTCTCTCTGCTCACTCTCTCACTCTTTGACTCTCTCTGTGAGAGGAGATGGAGGTGGTGAAGATGGTAAGGGTCACTATGATTTTTTGGCGACGAAAACTAGACGAAACATGTTATTTTCGTCGGATTTCGTCTGATTTTTCGGCGACGAAAACTAGATGAAATTTGTTATTTCGTCCGATTTTCGTCACACAGCCCAAAGCCAGTCTCAGGGAGAAATGACTGATTTTTTGGCGACGAAAACTAGACGAAACATGTTATTTCGTCGGATTTCGTCCGATTTTCGTCCGATTTTTTGCGCGTCGCCGGAGCAAAGGACGAAGGAGGGCTGCTGGAACATGGGTTGCACCCCTCCTCTCTTCAACTCTCTCTCTCTCTCTCTCTCTCTCCTTCACTCTCTATTTCTCTCTCACTCTTTGTTTCTCTCTCACTCTTTCTTTCACTCTCTCTTTCTCTCTGCTCACCCACTCTTTCACTCTCTCACTCTCTCTGCTCACTCTCTCACTCTTTGACTCTCTCTGTGAGAGGAGATGGAGGTGGTGAAGATGGTACGGGTCACTATGATTTTTTGGCGACGAAAACTAGACGAAACATGTTATTTTCGTCGGATTTCGTCTGATTTTTCGGCGACGAAAACTAGACGAAATTTGTTATTTCGTCCGATTTTCGTCACACAGCCCAAAGCCAGTCTCAGGGAGAAATGACTGTGATTTTTCGGCGACGAAAACTAGACGAAACATGTTATTTCGTCGGATTTCGTCCGATTTTCGTCCGATTTTTTGCGCGTCGCCGGAGCAAAGGACGAAGGAGGGGGCGTCGCCGCTGCTCCCTCCGCGCGTCGCCAGAGCACAGGGAGGGGGGGTTGCCGCTGCTCCTCCCGTGCGTCACCGGAGCACGGGGAGGGGGGGTCGAGATCGAGCTCGGGGGAGATCGGGCGCCGAAGTGCAGGGGGGGTCGGGAGATCGGGCGCGGGGGGGGGGGGGGGGGGGGGGGGTGTCGTCGCTGCTCCACCCGTGCGTCACCGGAGCTCGGGTTTGATGGCGACGGCAGCGCGTTAGCAGGGGTTGGGCGCCGGCTCGGTTGTGGACCGCCGGAGCTAGGGAAGGTCGGCTCGGGCTTGGGCTTGACTCTTTCTCACTCTTTGTTTCTCTCTCACTCCTTCTTTCACTCTCTTTCTCTCTGCTCACCCACTCTTTCACTCTCTCACTTTCTCACTCTTTGACTCTCTCTGTGAGAGAAGATGGAGGTGGAGAAGATGGTAAGGGTCAATATGTCTTTTTACCGGTTTAGTGTCACCGTGCGACCTGTTTCCCACGTGTTGGTGGCCATTTTCGTTCAGATTTCTTGATGGGGTCCATTCTCAACAATAGTTGAGAGTTGGTGGCCATTTCGGTAAAAACCTCTTTGTTGTTTGTTTTACAGAAAATGAGGCTATTGTTTTCTTGCGCAAGTGAAGATGGTGCTGTTGTGTTTTATCACTTCCCCAATCATTTCGAAATGTCGGTTCAGAGTTTTTTGGACCGAAATCAAACTTATATATTTTAGGAAAGAGATGAGATACTGGAAGTCTCACTTTCCACTTTTGGTTGCACTTCCGAACAACCAAACACGTTTGTCTAACAAAAAAAAATTAAAATAAAAAATTGAATTGCAACATATCAATAGTGTATTGGGTGTAAGGGGTACAGGCTGACAGTGGTGCGTCCGTCCCACCGAATATTTTCTCCTTGAGGTTTTTACCGAAATGGCCACCAACTCTCAACTATTGTTGAGAATGGACCCGTCAAGAAATCTGAACGAAAATGGCCACCGGCACGTGGGAAACAGGTCGCACGGTTACACTAAACAGGTAAAAAGACATATTGACCCTTACCACTATAAAAACCTATCGTGGCTGGGTAACTTGGTTTCTTACCCACTGTAAATGGACGAAAAATGGACGAAAAAATGGACGAAAAATGGAAGAAAAAATGGACGAAAAACGGACGAAAAAAGGACGAAAAATGGACGAAAAATGGAACGAAATTGATAAAATTAACAGCACATTTTAGGACGAAAAATGGACAAAAAAAGGAACAAAAAATGGACGAAAAATGGACGAAAAAATGGACGAAAAATGGACGAAAAAAAGACGAAAAATGGACGAAAAATGGAACGAAATTGATAAAATTAACAGCACATTTTAGGACGAAAAATGGGCGAAAAAAGGACAAAAAAAGGAACGAAAAATGGACGAAAAATGGACGAAAAAATGGACGAAAAATGGACGAAAAAATGGACGAAAAATGGACAAAAAATGGAACGAAATTGATAAAATTAACAGCACATTTTAGGACAAAAAATGGATGAAAAAGGACAAAAAAAGGAACGAAAAATGGACGAAAAATAGAACAAAATTGATAAAATTGGCTATTCATCATTATGGTTAGGACGAAAAAGGAACAAAATCAACAAAAAGTGGTTGATAGATTAACAACACATTTTAGGACAAAAAATGGACGAAAAATGGATGAAATTGATAAAATCGGTGACAAAAACTAGATGAAATTTGTTATTTTGTCCGATTTTCGTCAAACAGACCATAGCCAGTCTCTGCCAGAACTGACTGTGATTTTTCGGCGACGAAAACTAGACAAAATTTGTTATTTCGTCTGATTTTCGTCAAACAAACCATAGCCAGTCTCTGCCAGAACTGACTGTGATTTTTCGGCGACGAAAACTAAATTATATGAAAATATAGGGCTAAGATTTGGGTCTATAGAGCATACCTTGGCAAGGCAAGCTAAAATATAGGGCTTTTTTTATCCTTTTTTGTCTATTTTTTGTCCATTTTTCGTCCTAAAATGTGCTGTTAATTTTATCAATTTCGTTCCATTTTTCGTCCATTTTTCGTCATTTTTTCGTCCGTTTTTCGTCCATTTTTTCGTCCATTTTTTCGTCCATTTTACGTTCATTTTTTTGTCCTTTTTTCGTCCATTTTTCGTCCTAAAATGTGCTGTTAATTTTATCAATTTTGTTCCATTTTTCGTCCTTTTTTCGTCCGTTTTTCGTCCATTTTTTCTTCCATTTTTCGTCCATTTTTTCGTCCATTTTTCGTTCCTTTTTTGTCCATTTTTTGTCCATTTTTGTCCATTTTTTCGTCCATTTTTGTCCATTTTTTGTCCATTTTTCGTCCATTTTTCGTTCCTTTTTTTGTTCTTTTTTCGTCCATTTTTCGTTCTAAAGTTGCAGTCGAAAGAGGTGGAGGAAGCTGCCGTCCAAATGAGGGTAGTTTGGTCCCAAAAAGTTTTAGTGGTCATTTTGGTAAAGCCAAAAGCAACCTGACCCATTCTTAACAATAGTTGAGAGTTGGTGGCCATTTCGGTAAAAACCTCTTTCTCCTTGGTGGAACCGTGGAAGTACGAAAGTTAACCACATCGTTGTCTATTTAAACCCGGTTATTCTTCTTCTCCGATCAAAAGTTAAAGCCAGAGAAATCCGGAACGGGAGGGAAAGAAACCCTAACCCTAATTTCACGGGATATCTACTCCGGCCATCTCCACCCAATTTCGATTTCATTTCCGGCCACGGGAGACGGCGTAGTGATTTCTCGCCGCCGTCTTTACGCCCTCAGTGACGTCCCGGAAAGATGCCGGACATCGTGCCGACGGTGGACAATGACCTGTCGATCTCGCCGACGACCTCCCGGTCGGTGACGGAGACCGTGAACGGGTCCCACAAGTTCGGGATCCATGGGTACTCCCTCGCGAAGGGCATGGGGATCGGGAAGCACATCGAGAGCGACACCTTCGAGGTGGGCGGGTACCAATGGGCGATCTACTTCTACCCCGACGGCAAGAACCCCGAGGACACCTCCTCGTACGTCTCCGTCTTCATCGCCCTGGCGAGCGAGGGCACCGACGTGCGGGCCCTGTTCGAGCTGACGCTCATGGACCAGAGCGGGAAGGGGAAGCACAAGGTCCATAGTCATTTCGACCGGTCGCTGGAGAGCGGCCCCTACACCCTCAAGTACAGGGGGAGCATGTGGTATGGCTGCCTTCAAGAATCTCTCTCTCTCTCTCTCTTTCCCTTGCTCTGTTTGGGAACTAGCGTTCTCATAGGTCACACTTTTTTCATAAAGCATATGCTTTGTCATTCATGGATTCCTTTTTAAAAATTGGTAGTTAGGTAATTCTAGATCTTGAGATGATCTGTGTTCGATGATCTCACGACATTTGAGCTCTTTCCATCTTGATTTTGTGGTACGGTTGAATTGCCAATTAAAATAATTATGCACTGCAACTTTATGATTACAGCCACACTATTAAATCATTGTAATTTTGGTTTGGTGATTCTTCAGACATCGTTGTATTCATGGGGCCATAAGAAACATGCTTGTTTTCGACAATCTGACTGCCTAGATGGCAGCTTTTCTATGTAAATATAGCATTTCCTTATATCTTAATTATTAGACTATCAAATGATCTTGTGGCATCTTTTATTATATATTTCGAGATTCGTGGCATCTTTTATTCTATCACACATTGTTTTTTGATCCATAAGTGTACTTGAGCCTCAAAACATATTAGTCTTTTAGAAGAACCTTACTGGGATATTTTAGACCTATAAATCGATGCCCTTGTTCTTGACTGACTACTAGATAATGTTTGTTGATAGGGTTATCTTTTAATGCCCAATAAATGCAATGGCTATTTTATTTGTGAATAGTAATGCCCCTGTCTGTCGTCACTCCCCCTACTGCCTCGGTGGCAACTACCATGCTGTCTCCGGTGGCAATGGGCCAGCATGAAACAGTTTGAAAGCAAAATGAACTTTTTTTTAACCCTTCCCCTTGATGGATGGCCTTGGCAAAGGCCAAAAAGTATGATGAGGCCTGTGTCATAGCCCGTGGCTGTATTCCTTATCTTAATTTTCTTTCAGATACATGATGTGTCGTAAAACATCAACTACATACATAATTTTAAGGAGTCTTACTAAACACTATTGAGCATGATTCATAACTTCAAAAACATCGTGCATAATTCTATCACAAATAAGGTGTCTTTCTAAACACTATTGAACATGATTCAAAACAATGTGATTGATATTTACAACATGGATTTAAGATTTTACAGAGTAAAAACTTCATTACATACATGATCCTAAGATGTCTTTATAAATACTACTATTGAACATGATCTCAAAATAAACAATATTGAACATGATCTCAAAACCACTATCCATGAACTTGTCTTCATACACTATTGCATGCTGCCATATGCTATTGATATGGCAAAACATCATTACATACATGAACATGATCTCAGAATGAACACTATTGAACATGAATGTTGAACTTCATTACATACATGCCAAAAACTTCATTACATTCGAGGTCTCCAGAGCTAAAACTCACCGGAGTTTAGTGTTTAGCAAGAAAGGTGTAGAAGGAGACCTCAAATGCGAAGCAACACCTCAGGATGCCGTCGGGGGGTGGGTGGGGGAATATCCACCAAAGGGGAGAAAAGGGTATGAGGGGAGGGGGCCTACTTGACAGTGGCGGCTCCTCGTGGGCTGCTCGGCCTCGACTGCTCGTCCTTGTCGCTTTCTGTCCAAGAATCAAAAAAGAAAAGCTTCAAGGTTCTGCTAATGTAGTCAAGGTGACTAGGTGGCGCTTAGATGTTTTGGCCTATCTAGGTGAAGCGACACCAAACTAGTGTGTGTGTATATATATACTAGTGCGAACCCCCGGCAAGACTCGGGAGTTGCTCACAGAAACCAACCCTGCTGTATGCCCGACCCCTCCCCCCCCCCCCCCCCCCCCCCCCCCCCCCTAAAAAAAAAGGAACAAAGAGAGTTGTAAAAAGAGAAAATGGTTCCCATCCGGGGTGCCACGTGGCGCCCAAAGAGGTTCACAAGAGAATGATTTTCTTAACAACCAGGGGTGCTACGTACAGGCCCCTCGACTTATTATTATATATATATATATATATATATAATAGTTTTGTCTGTGCCTTTGGCATTGCAGCGATTGCCTTCGACATCAAAATACATTCGACATTGTCACTCACATTTAATGGGGACACTTACATTCGACATTGCTTGCCCACATTCGGCGGTGGCATCCGTATTAGTTTGCGGTGGTCATGTTCGATTGGGGCGTCAAAATTTCTCGGCGGCATCCACATTCGGCATTGGTGCACACATTCGGCGGCAGCGAGAGAGGTGGTGATACGACGGTGCTCGACAGAGAATCAGTGTTAGCACCCACATTTGGTGGGATTTTTCCTGGCTGCCTACATTCGATTGATGTATGCTTTTTCTTTCCCTCGGTTTCCCACCTTTTTTGGAGGCAAAGTTTGACGTCAAAAGAATTTGTTTTGAAAAACTAATTTTTTTTTGCAAAGTCCATATTTTCCTGTTAACCAATACCTATATTTATGGGAAATTTATACTTTAGCTCCGTTCCTATAATTTGCCACTTACCAAACACATCTAAAATTCATGGGTTTTGACTAACCCACCTATGTTGAATTGTGTTTATTTTGGAAAAATCTAGAATGTGCAATGGATCTGCTCTTTCTTTGATCTCCTTTATTTGAACCATTACTATTGTTTATCCTATATTCGTTCCATTTATATGAGGCACGTACTTGTGTGTTTGTGTGCGTATAATTTAAGAAAAAAAAGCAACGTATCATTTTGGTTACTAGTCTATACAAATTTAGTGGAAATAATATGAAGTTGATAGTTCTGTGAGGCTAGTGCTCTTTCCTCTTGATTGTCCTTCTACCCCTCATGCAATAAAAAAGCAACAGAACTTTAAAGTCATTATGCAAAGCAGTGTATTTTTCTAACTAGGGCTGTGCAAAAACCGACCCGAACCGCCTAACCGAACTGAAACCGACCAAAATTTAACTGAAATAACCGAACCGAACATCAAACCGAACCGAAAACAAACTGAACCGACAAAACCGATTAAATCGGTTTCGGTTCCCGGGTATGGAACACCGAACTGAAATCGAAAAAACCGACCGAACTACTTAAATCATAAACCCAACGGTCATAATACTTTTGTTACCAGTAAGTGCAAGTATGAAATAATTATGTTATATTTACAATGCTTCAAAAGAGTGAACATCGGTTGATTTTGCTTTGAAATTTCATTTTGGCACTATGTAAGGACACAATCATCCACTGATTTGTGATGAACTGGCGATCAAGATTCAAGAGCTAAGGGCTCTAGCATACCTCATATCAACCGAAACCGAACCGAAAACCGATCACACCGAACCGACAAAAACCGACTATTTCGGTTTCGGTTTTGATTTTTCAAAAACCGAAAAAAATAAAACCGACATCAAAACCGACCGACAAAACCGACTCTTACCTCTATTTCTAACATACCATAAATAAACCTCTTTCACCTGTCGCGCCCCTGCTTGTACGCCACCACAGCTCCAAACCGTACCACCATGGCTTGCGTTGCACATAATCCTGACTGCCATGCCGTGTCCTTGAATCGCCACCGCTTTTTACACTTACAATTGATTAGTGCTGGTGTAGCCATAGTACCATCGGCCTCTGATATTTATACATGTGAAATTGGTCGTAGGAGTCCATCGGTGCATTAGCAAGCTTAGGTTCCTCTAGGTCCCGTATTGAATGTGACGATTCTTTCAAAGGGGAAGAAGTGCCACAGTATGCGCAATGACAGAATGACATGGCCTCATCTCACAATATGTTATTATAATTGATCTTTAAAACTTGTTGCTTTCTTTTCCCTGTGGGTTACAATATTTGGGTGCTTGGCCCCAAATAGGAGCCTCTTGCTTGGGGCTTAGTTGGCTCCACATGACAGGTCAAATAAGTAGAAATCATATTACAAACTTAAGTCAGTTTTAAAATGATGCATTTGGCCCCAACTCTATTTTTTTTAATATGCGATCCCGTATATTTGGCCTATCATATAGTATTTTACCCAAGCAATGAAGTACTTATCTTTTTAACTATATATTAGAGTCCCATGCCCATAATAAGATTACATAAAAGTATAAAACAAAGAAAAAAAAAATGCTTGCTACAAAATTTATCATTGGAGAAACAAAAGGACAAACATAATTTGACAGATAAAAAAGCCATTGGGGTAAAAAGAAAAAATTATGGAATAATAGAAACAAAGATACAATATACATTTTTCACACATTTCTACTCCCTCATTTCATACTGCACCCTCTTCAAGTTAGAAAGCCGCATCGTTGGGAAACAAAACTGCACCAAACTCCAGCTACATAATATAAGTCAAAACATAAAAAATCATACAAACATGTTGGAGAAACAAAAAGGTGAACTTAATTTGAATAATGAAAAGGCTATCGGCATAGAAAGAAAAACTAAGGCGGAACAAAAACCAAGATACACTATACTTTTTCACACATTTCTTCTCCCTCACTTTATAATGCATCCTCTTTAGTTTTGAAAACCGCATTATTGGGAAACAAATCTGCACCAAAATCCACCCACCCAATATAAGTCAAACAAAATAAATCATAAAAACATCATTAGAGAAACAAAAATACGAACTTAATTTTTAGAGATAAAAAAGCTATTGACATATAAAGAAAAAGAAAAAAAGAACAAAAACTAGGATACATTATACCTTTTTCACGTATTTATTGAATTTTATTCTCCCTACTTCATAGTGTGCTCTGTTCGGGTGAGAATGCCACATTGTTGGCAAACAAAACCCCACCAAAATCGAGCCACCCAATAAAAAAAAAACATAAATACATGTTAAAGCATAATGCATAAATCGGCTGGCGCCAGAGATACATAAAAAATCTTATAGAAAAATACCAAATGAAGACCACTTAACAAATTTGAATATTCAAAGCTTCTTCCCTAGTAGAGAGGGAAGGTAGCCATGTTGCTCACATTCGAGCCAGAGGAACTCATGAGAGGCTGTTGAATGACGTTTTAGGATTGTTTTTTTTTAGGAATGATAGTTTTGGAGAGAGAGAGAGGAGATTTACATGGGTAGGGTGGTTATAGAAGGTGATTTTATTTTTCAATTTTGAATATATATATATATATATATATATGGGGACGGGGAGCCTGGACCTCAAGTGCAGCGTGAATGCTGCACCCGTCCCTACATGCGTGACACCTGTCCCCGAAATCGGCGCCAAAATCGGCCATCCCGACTTAAATCCTGCGGGATGAACCGCAGCCATCTGATCGCTGCGATCCGGCCGTCTGAACCGCACCGCACAAACACGCAGCCGTCTGATCGCTGCGATCTGGCCACAGTAACAGCCGGTTTTAGGTCCGGATGAATCTCGGCCGTTGGATCGAGGCGATCGGGCGGCTGAAAAAAATTTCGCGTTACTGTAGCCGCTACAGTAACCGCGATAATGCTTTCAGCCGTCCGATCGCATGGATCCAACGGCTCAAAACAATTTCGCAGTTACTGTAGCGGGCTACAGTAACCGCGAAATTATTTTGAGCCGTTGGATCGCTGCGATCAGACGGATGAGATACACCACACCCCTGGTTTTTGTTTCAGCCGCCCGATCGGCTGATCTAACGGCCGATTCGGGCGGCTGCGTGTTTGTGCGGTGCGGTTCAGACGGCCGGATCGCAGCGATCAGACGGCTGCGGTTCATCCCGCGGGATTTAAGTCGGGATGGCTGATTTTGGCGCCGATTTCGGGGACAGGTGTCACGCATGCAGGGACGGGTGCAGCATTCACACTGCACTTGAGGTCCAGGCTCCCCATCCCCTATATATATATATATATATATATATATATATATATATATATATATATATATATATATATATATATATAGGGGCGTGTTAGGATGCGGTGTGCGGTGTGCGGTGTGTGCGGCGTCGCACCGCAGCCGCCTGATGTACCGCTGTGTGCATCGCATGCACCGCAGCGGTGCATCAGGCGGCTGCAGTGCGACGCTGCACGCACCACACACCGCATTTTATCATTCCTCTCTCTCTCTCTCTATATATATATATATATATATATATATATATAGAGAGAGAGAGAGAGAGAGAGAGAGAGAGGTCTGTTAGGTTGTGCTGTGCGCTGCCCTGGAGGAAGTGCGCTGCGGAATGCCGACCGTCCGATCGGTGTGAATTGGACGGCACAAACCCTTTTCGCCCGGTTAAAAGCTTTAACCGTTCCCGGCTGTCCGATTGGCTTGACTCGGACGGCACAAATCCTTTCCGCCCCGGTTAAAAGTTAAAACCTTTAACTGTTCGATCGAATGATCGAACGGATGAGATCCGTGACATCTCATTCGAATAGGACAAAAAAAATGATTGCATTGACCTGATTTTTTGTCCTATTCGAATGAGATGTCACGGATCTCATCGGTTCGATCATTCGATCGATCGGTTAAAGCTTTTAACCGGGGCGGAAAGGATTTGTGATGTTCGATTCACGCCAATCGGACGGCAAGGAACGGTTAAAGCTTTTAACCGGGCGGAAATGATTTGTGCCGTCCGATTCACACCGATCGGACGACCGGCATTCCGTAGCGCACTTCCTCCGGGGAAGCGCACAGGGCAACCTAACAGACCTCTCTCTCTCTCTCTCTCTATATATATATATATATATATATATATATATATATATATATATATATATATATATATATATGAGGAATGAGATGCTGCCTATCAAAGCAGCGTTTTTTGTTGCTTTGATACATTGTTTGACCATCCTAGAAGTTTTGGAATTTGATGAAATTTGGTGAGGGTGTTGTCTAGGGTAAGATGATCATCCTCACAAATTTTCATCAAATTCCAAAACTTCTAAGAGGGTCAAATGGTCGAAGCAAGATCTGCAGATTTTAACAGTGACTGCAGATCTTGCTTCGACCATTTGACCCTCTTAGAAGTTTTGGAATTTGATGAAAATTTGTGAGGATGATCATCTTACCCTAGACAACACCCTCACCAAATTTCATCAAATTCCAAAACTTCTAGGATGGTAAAACAATGTATCAAAGCAGCAAAAAACGCTGCTTTGATAGGCAGCATCCCATTCCTCTCTCTCTCTCTCTCTCTCTCTATATATATATATATATATATATATATATATATATATATATATATATATATATATATAGAGAGAGAGAGAGAGAGAGAGAGAGAGAGTACCCCTAATCAACGACATGCCGGATAGAGCATCACAGTTGTCCACGAAGGGCATCTCAACGGAAAAGAAAACCCAGCTGAGATGATGCCTCTCCATTGATTCGGTCGTTCCCCATGAATGTCTTGTGGAGCACATGTGTTTGCAACGATTCGTTGGAGAGTGCTTCCTTCGTCTGATTTAAAAAGAAAAAAAATCTTTTATCAGAAGCAAGTGCGTTAGTGAGCTGTCCACAATAGGGAATCCTTAGTAAGCGGGGTCCACAGTAGGTTATTGATACGGGCTGCAGAAGCAGGGCTGAGCTTATTACTTAGTCATGCCATGACTTTGGGCGGCTGTGATGCCTTAACAGAGGTGGGGAGGAATATGGTTAGGGACATGATGAAATCGTGAGAGGTTTTAAATACGGTTTCAGAGGATGATGCTATTTTAATCGCATGAGATTCCACTCTTTTCAAATTCAAAATTTAAATTCATATTTAAAGGTAGCCACATAAGATCCCAATTTAAAGGGATCACAAGTTATTTAAGATGCTGCTACGTATAATCGCATGGGATTCCTCTCTGAGTCTCTCTTGAGATTTAAAATTATATCTAGAGATTGCCAATTAGGATTTGTGTTTATGTAGCCCTTCTTTATCCAGCCATGTTTTTCTTAAATGCCAACTTTGTTCAAAGAATCAAACACTATTAGGAAAGTGATTAATGCTAAAAAGAGAAATATGATAAATTCCCTACCTAGGTGGAGTGAGCGATTTGCGCATTATGTGAGAGGTGGGAAGAGATAGACCCAAAATTTATAGTTAAATCCGAGATTATAAACCTTCATTCAGTCTCAACCGCTCTTTATCCCACTTTTCATAAATCCTGACCATTCTTTATCAGAACATCTAAAGGGCAAATCCATTTAAATCCTGTCCTTTATCTCCCCCTATAAATCAAGTCTCTCTCTCTCAGTGGTCCTCATCTCGTTAAAGGCCTAGTGGGCTTACATGATAATTAAAGACCATTACTGGTCCATAATAAGACAGTTAAAAAGTCCAACTTGGGCCCCTAACATAAATATGCCAAATAACACAAATAAAGACTCGAAACATGACTAAATAGCAAATAAAATATAAAAACTGCATGTTGAAGGTCCCAATACTTGTCAATTGTCATGATCATCTCCACGATGCCTTTAGCTATAAGTCCTCGATTTCTCTCCCGGAAGCCTTCGTTTTCGCGCCCCAAGTGCAAAATCTACATGTTGGTCACCATCAACTCTCCCCGGCATGGATGAATTCACTCATGGAGAATAAAAACTCAAGTAGCGCTCGTAGAGGTTTGGGTTAAGCTTCAATAGTTCCTCCTTGGTGATTTAACTGCTATTTGAAGTAGGCCTCTTTTTCCACTTAACTAAAACCTTTTGATATCCTACAGAGCGGGTATAAACAATCTATTCATCAAGAATATCTTTAACTTCTTCCTGCCTCTTTAGTAAAGTTGGAGGGGGTGCAAAGGTAGGATGGGTGCATTGGGTGGCATGGTAGGCGAAGCAAATGTCTCAAATGAGGTAGCGGGTGTATGATTGTATCTGTAGATGAAGTGTCACTGGGTTCATTTTGCACATTGTTTGTTGGCTCATTGTATCGCACAAGGTCTTCAACATTGAAGGTGGTCTTAATTCCCTTGTCTGGAGGAAGCTCCAAGGCATCGTTGACGCTCATGCCCTTGTCCTCTCGAATAAGACCGTCATCATCCACTAGTTAATAGGAGACCAAAACCATCTCTCTGCATCATCACAAACATTCATTTGTATCATACATGAAGCCCACCATTTTAAACCACTAATCAATACCACTCAAGTGCAAGTCATTAACAGGAACCATCAGATCTTATGTTAGATGACCATTGTTTATCTACTAATATGAGATCATACTGCTTATGTGTGCAGCCGTCAAGCAAACCAGATGCCCTGCTAAGATTGCCACCATCTTTAGCTTATAGATATACAATTGCAGTCATGTCTTTTGCATGTAGGACATTCAAAATAACGTTTATGCAAGTGCACTATACAGGCTATACGATCAAGCAGGGTTATAATGGTTCCACCGATCCATATGCAAGACTTTCAAGACTTTTTTATTTTATGTTATTTCTCTTTAGCTCTATACCTTTGGCATGGTTGTGAGTTACCAACTTACCATACAGGCTTAATTGGTTCCATAGCATTTTCCATCTTGGCAGGAGTTTGGATTTGTATCATATTCAATCTTTCCATGTTTTATAGAGAATTTTAGTAAAAGATTAATATATCCCATTCACACTGACTCACTGATTACCTGCTCTGCTAATTTTGGCTCATTCATCTCTATACAGGGGTTATAAGCGCTTTTTCAGACGGTCCGCACTTGAGACATCTGATTACCTCAAGGATGATTGCTTGAAAATAAATTGCACTGTTGGTGTTGTGAAGTCAGTAATGGATTGTCCCAGGTTACACTCAATACAGGTCCCTAAGTCTGATATAGGAATGCATTTTGGTATGCTTCTGGAAAAGCAGGAATGTTCAGATGTTGTTTTTGATGTGGCCGGAGAAAAGTTTCATGCACATAAGTTGGTGTTGGCTGCACGATCTCCTTTGTTTAGAGCTGAATTTTTTGACGAGTTAGATGGCGATAATGATATTATAGTTGCAGATTTGGAACCCAAGGTTTTTAAGGTGAGGATTCTTTTTTGTTCTTCCTTAGTTTTGCCCCTAGTTCCATGAGCTTCAACTGTGTTACCAACAAGGTCGGCCAGCCAGCTGGCCTTTTGGCTCTCTTGGCTGGCCACTCTCTTGCCAAGTTGGTTTGGTCAAGTTTCCGCCACCAATCTTTGACAGTTGATAATCAATTGGAAAATTCTTGTTGATATTTTGGAGTCTTCTTAATTAAGTTTGTGCTCTATAGTCTGACCCCATCTTGATGGTATAAGACATGGAGGATGATTAGTTATGTCACAGCTGATGCTTGTCGTCTCTTTTCCTATAAACTGCTTTGTCCTGTATCCTGGCCAGGCAATGCTGCATTTCATGTACACTGATGATCTTGTCGAAGATGACGTGTTGGTTGCATCAACTTCTCCAGCATCTACTGTTTCTGACACATTACCCGCTAAGTTATTAGCTGCAGCTGACAAGTATGGCTTGGGAAGGCTCCGACTGATGTGTGAATCTTATCTGTGCAAGGATATATCAGTTAATTCCGTTGCTAGCACTCTTGCGTTGGCTGATCGTCATCATGCCATGGAACTTAAAGCTGCTTGCCTTAAATTTGCTGCTGAAAACCTTGCAGGTACATACTTATTTATATTCAAACTTGGTACTCTTCTTGCTCGTTCAATGAGTTTCAGAAGTGTAAACTTTTTGTTTTAGGATGGCATATCTACATTCCCGCTTAAGAATGTTCTTTCAAATATTCTTTTAGCGATGGTAATCTTATTCAATTTCTAATCCTGGAAACGATGCATGTAAATAACTTGCTTTGGACTAGAAATACACCTAGCATTTATAGAATGTTGGAGGAGATGAGTAAAAAAATTAGTATGAGCATCCATGGTCTTTAAGAGGGGGAAACTTTATTTGGGTAAATACCCCACCAAAGATTACTAAAGAAAAAGAATTTCAAGATTGTGTTTCTCACCTAAATA
This sequence comes from Chamaelirium japonicum, assembly GCA_947650365.1. Classification (NCBI taxonomy): domain Eukaryota; kingdom Viridiplantae; phylum Streptophyta; class Magnoliopsida; order Liliales; family Melanthiaceae; genus Chamaelirium; species Chamaelirium japonicum. The sequence goes on along the minus strand of OX393557.1, from coordinate 43,078,481 downwards.
CTAGGCCTTCAAAAGAAACTTGGCAAATTTTTTGCTCTGTACACCCATTTGCAGACCTTCTAGGAGAAGGGGGGACAAGGTCCCTAGTATGCATATTCCACAAGGTCTGAAGTTCCTCAAATTGTCCCCTACTGCCAATGAAGATATTTCACAGCGTCATGATAACTTTTGAGGGTCCCACTGTGTATGGGTGGTTGCAAGAAAGGCCCAAAACTTTGTAAAATAAGTTAATGAAAGTTTATGAAGTGCTCAGGAGGGTAATGACCTGTGCTCAGGGTAACGGGGAGCAATGTTACCAAGTCGGAAGTCGGGAAAAAGTTGGCAAGGAAAAAAAACAGAAAAAAAACCCGGAAAAATCGGTAACTTAGGTAACAATTAGATATATGTATTATAACAAAAAAAATTTAGCAAAAAAGGGGAAAAAGAAGCGTAATTTGTGATTTTTTCAAAAAATTCCGACTTTTTGAAAAAATTGCGACTTATTCCCATAGCAAACGTCTGGGGAATACGTCGTGATTAAAACACGACTTTTTCAAAAAGTCGGCGATTTTGGTAACACTGACGGGGAGGTGAAGAGTGTGTGCCAAAGTATCAATATCCTACTTTGACTGAGCGGGTGGGTGGTAATAAGGCATCAAAATGAGCAACAAAAGGATTCACTTCATAATTTGAGCTACTTTTACCTTGGCCGCAGACCTAGCATCAGCTCTTGAATTTCTTTATGTGTGTTTGGGACTGGTATTGATGGTTTTAGGAGCAATGGAAGTGATAGGTTAGTGAAAAACATTAATTTGAGTGACCAAAGGCTAAATACGAGTAGGGGATGATATCTCCGAGGGGATAATTGAGTAATGATTAGGTAGACAACTTGGGTAAGGACCTTGAACAGGGTGAGCCCCGAGGGGGCTCCAAAAGGTAAATCTGTGATGAGGGGGGTAAAAGTAGTAAGGTGGTGTTTGGTACGCTCCTGAAATTTGCTTATGGGATTCTAGGAGCCCAAAAGCTAAAAAATAGGCGGAGTGTATGTTTGGTTGGTTCATGAGTCCAAAAACAGCTTTTTCAGAGAGCCCAAACCGACTACTTTGAGTTGTTACTTCAGAGTCCAAATTCAAAGGTCTTTGTTTTGGAGTTGATTCCTCGGAGCCTGTCGATATTAAGTCCTCTCCTTTTCTATCTTGATATCTTGTGGGTATTCGATATCATCTGATTCTGAACAAACCATGGAGGTTGCAGTCTGAGTATCTGTATGTCTGGACTTCTGGATCCATCCCTTCTTTGATTGTCTAGGGGTCCAAATATGAACTTCTTTGTAATTACCGCTTCTTAATAGAGTGCATATGGATACTATGACATCCGGTGAATTCGGAGACAAGATTCAGTGAAATCCGGCAATTATGGCGGCGAGATCTAGCAACTTCTAACTTCGGTGGTGGAATATCTAGCTCGTTGAAGTTGACCATCGGGGTCAGTATGCTGAAGTTGACACCCAAAAGCGGCTTGGCTGAAAGAACCACTTCGACAAAATCAGCTACATGTGATAATTTTGTTGGCGGCGGGTGCTCTACTGATTGTAAAGGCAGAGACTGAGGCTCTATTGGGATTAGAGGCTCTGCTGGAGAAAAATCGTTGGAGGGTGCACTCGCCTCAAGGATCCACCACTGGTGGCACCAGTGGAGGTACAGAAACATCCAAAAGGATAATGCAACTGTTGACCGATACTTATAGGTCATCCAACAAATGTTCTTATCTGGCTTGCTATTGTTGTTCTGATTGCAAATTTTTTTGCTCCCAAACTTGTAACACATACTCAGTAGAATTCATTATATTCTGGGCACGCTTAAATGTCTCTGGATAACTCGGGACGATGGAATTAAGCCGAAGGAACCACTGCATAAAAGGCTCTGCAGGTAAATTGAGTGCATATGCCCAAACACGAATGTAAAAAAGTAATTCTCGGCAAGAGGGGTACAAGGTAGAGGAATATACTGCTCAGACTTGACTAGGTTGAAGATATCCAAATAGGGTGTGGTACGATAAGGAGCATGAGGACCATTGTTTTTACCTTACGGTGGATGGTGTTTTAGATATTCGGAAGAATAAAGGTAATTCTTGAACATAAGTAAAGAGCAAGGGTCATACGAGGATCGGTCACGATGATAGGATATCGTGATAGGAGCTCTGATACCAAACTGATGCGAGACAAGGGGGTATCACAAGCTATGCAGTCAAAGGCGCTAAGCGCACCTAGGTGCTCCAGGTGAGTCTAGCGCTTAGGGATCGTCTAGGCGCACTTAGGGGATTTTCCTGCATTTTTAGGGATTTTGACACATACAGGGGTTTTATGTGGTGTTTAAGGGGGTTTTAACAACTCAACTAGTCAACTCATCAAGTGACTCGTATTTTTAAAGACAAACACTTCTAAATTCATGATAACTGATAAAGTGATGGGTTTAATAAGTAATAAAGTCAATCACATCACTCTCCAACATCAACATCCTCAACATCTCCGACCTAAGCATTTATATCATTAGGTCCTTCGCCTTTCTTCTCCCTAGGAAACTCAACATTAGCAGCAAATTCTTTTCCCTCTTCAATGTCTTCATCATCATTAAAAGGGAAAATATAGGTTGTGTGTTAGATCTTTGCTTTCTTCTCCATGTACTTGGCCCTACTGCATCATTAACTCACATTGCTTCTCCAACTTGTTGCTAAGCAAGACCATCTCCTTCACGAACAAATCCTGCAAGTTCTTTAGTTGGAATAATCCAATTATCATTTACATCCACATCTCTCAAAATGATGGGATCCTTAATAATATTATTTCCACTTGCCATCATTTCTTTAAATCTACGCTCCAACATCTTTTTATATTGAATGAAGACAAGATCATTCAATTTTTCTGTAAATGACAATTTCACTTCTTCAAATCTAACTGAAATTGCAAACAAAACATAATATAAGTATATAAAAAAATTAATGTTATTTATAAATCATAACCATTTGCATCTAAATGCGCCTAGGCGTGCTTTGCGGTTAAGCGAAGGCGCCCACAAAAGCTCGTCTAGGTGGTCTGCGCCTAGCCCAGGCGCTTACCATGTCCAGGCAAGGCGGCCCAAGTGCGCCTAGTGCCTAGGCGCGCTTTTAACTGCATAGATCACAAGAATAAAAAAAAGGCTCACTCTAGGACAGCAGGGGTAAAATATTTAAATTAGTTTTTTTTTTGTGGTGGATGAGTTGATCCATGGATGGTATGGTTGGATTGGTCTCGAAAAACTATGCGACTTTAATATTTGGGTCATAGGAATCAGTTGAGGGGATCAAAAGTTATGAAAAAGGTTTAGGGTTTTGTAGTACCTCGCTATAGTGCAGAAAGGACGAGCCTTGATCAAAATGCACTAAACTACTAACCTTGTTCTAAAAAGCGGTTCGGACGCCTGCCTAGGTGTTCACCTAGGCATTATGGGCCTTAGACCGCATCGCTTAGGTTGAGACCCGCTTTCCTCGATGTCTATAATAGAAAGGCCGTCAAAGTTATCGTCAAATGTAGTTATTCATAAGTTCCTTTCTCCCATTCTTCTTTATTTTCTTTATTTTAATCTTTTTTTTTATAACTAGTACACTAGTGTGTAATGGCTTCCTTGACCTATTGTGACCACCTGAAAGAATAATGATAACACCTTTGGTCCATTGTGAACTCCTGTAAGAAGAATGACACTGTAAAGTGTAAACATAATAGTTGTGCAAATTCTACATGAAATGTTTTATAAAATTTTATTCGCCTCAATATATGGGTGCCCGCCTAGGTATCCGCCTTCCACCTTACCGCCTTGAAACTCTCCTACCGCCTTAGGTCCGCCTAGCGTTTTTTAAAACATTGACTACTAAATTTTTAAATCCTAAAGATCTTAAAAAACCCTAAACCCGAACGGGACAAAACCTAAACCCTAACTTTTAAATCAATGAATCATCATTCATAAACATCCTACACAGGGCCCGAAAAGCACTAAACCCTAAACCTAAAAGGGCTAAAGCTTAAACCTAATGAGCCTCCTAGATAGAATGATTAACTTTTATTTTATCCTAATTTTGCCTAATATTCTTGGGTTTTAGTTTTTTTTTTAATTCAATTGAATTTTTGAAAAGAAAGGCCAATATTGGTTTCAATCGATACTGGCCGATTCCGAGTCATATCATCGGTACAACTTGGTCGAGGGTTGACCAATATCAGTACTAATAACCATATTTTAAATCTTGGCAACCACCTTCGGTGGTGAATTTGGTGGATCATCTTCGACAAACTCTAGCAATCGTTGGTGGCGAATCCAGTGGTCATCGTTGACCGAGGGGCCGAGGGCTAGGGTCTGAAAACCGGACTTGAAATTCGGGTTTGGGTATAAATTTTGTACCTAAAACAAGGCTTGGGTAGAGTATTGGTATGTGAACTCTACCTGAATAACTTTCGGGTATGGGTGATGACATATTGGACTCCAAACTCATTATAAGATACCCAAATTCTAACCGAACGCGTAGCCCTACCCAAATTCTACCCAAACTCATACTGTACTGAAACCAATATAATAAGAAATCATAAGAGCTTCTTAATATTGCATTGGAATACATTGTTTTTTGGGTTAATGTGTATTAGGTCCCTGGAAACAGTTATGGGTAGGTATAAAGTCAACTAATTTTTAACTTTAGTGTTAAGTCGCTCTAAATAGAGATTGATTAAAAGCAAGTTTTGGCAGTGACTAATTGTTAATCAAAGCAAATAGTAAACAATGTTTTAAACAGCGCTAGAAGCTAGTCGGGCGGTGGGGGACCTTCTAGCGCCTAGGCAGCGCCTAGACGTTTTTTTGTTTTTTAAATATTTTTATTATTATTTTGATATTATATATAATATATATTTTTTAACTTACTATAAATTCAAAATTATCCTAACTATCATTTTAAAGAATATTTATCATTTACATAACCATAAACTCAAGATTAACAAGAACAAAAGCAAGCATGATATTATCTCAAATTATATCATAATATTCATAGTATTAATACATTCCAACCCATAAATTTATGATTACCAATAATAGAAATGTTCTAGTGCCTAGGCGACCGCCTAGCCTCGCCTGGGACCGTCTAGTGTTATTTATTAGGATTTAGGGCTTGGGATTAAGATTTAGGATTTAGGAAGTCGGGCTTAAGATTTAGGGTTAGGGTTTAGGATTTGGGCTACAATACTTTTTCTAAAATGTTACTCTTTTTCCCACAGTACTTTGCTAAAGTAACTGCTACAATACTTTTTCTAATTAGTTACTCTTTTTCCTACAATCCTTTGCTACAATACTTTTTCTAATTGTTACTCTTTTTCCTACAGTACTTTGCTACATTTTTTTTTTCTTTTTTATGAATTGTTACTATTTTTCCTACAGTACTTTGCTACAATACTTTTTCTAAATTGTTAACTCTTTTTCCTATAGTACTTTTTTCCTGTAGTAATTTGCTATATTTTTTTTTCTAAATTGCTTTTCTTTTTTCTACATAATTTTTTCTAAATTGTTACTCTTTTTTCTTTACAGTAATTTGCTACAATACTTTTTTTTTTCTAAATTGCTACTCTTTTTTCTTTACAGTAATTTGCTACAATACTTTTTTTTCCCCTAAATTGCTACTCTTTTTCCTACAGTACTTTGCTATAATACCTTTTCCTAAAATGTCAATCTTTTCTATAGTACTTTGCTATCTTATTATTATTTTCTAAGTTGTTAAGCTTTTTCCTACAATACTTTGCTACAGTAACTGCTATAGTAATCAGGGTTTATGGTTTAGGATTAGGTCAGGGTTTAGGAATTAGGGTTAGGGTTGAGATTTTAGGTTTAGAATCTCGTGACTTGTTCGGCTAAAGAGTTCCGAAAGGGCAGTTTTGTCTGAAAATGATGTGTTTTCAAAAATTGCGGTTGGGGACCTGAGGAACTTGATGTAAAAAGGAAAAAGATCGTGTACGTATTGCAAACTAGAACTGTTTCTAGGGACCTATAGCTAAAAGTCCCCCCTGTTTTTCTTCTCAAACAATTGCATGTGGGGGAGGAAAAAAAAGATGATTATACCGAATACCTACCCGAAACCCGAGCCAAAACCAAAAAGCCAAATGGGTATGGGTCAGGTATGGATTCTGCCTTACCCGAATGGGTATGGGTAGGGTCCCACTTGAACCTGACCTATTGCCAACCGATAGTTACCACCCTCTCTCTCCCTAAATAATTGGACCTCATTCAAATGGCTGAAACTGTAGGCAATGCCGATATTTACCCCTGCGAGTAGATTACATGGTTGTTTGTCACTCTTCCCATGCTTAACATTCGGTTGCTGGAGTTTGAAATGCGTTATGCTTCGCCATCGTACTAATTTGGTGAATTCCCAACATTCGTTCTTTCAGCAGCAGTTCTCTAGATAGCTACAAGCTTCAGTTCAATAACGGAATCCAAACCCTTTTCTTGCTGTTGTTCTGAGTGCGGATCATCTTGCATTGCAGCTGTCATGCGCTCGAATGGATTCGAATATCTCAGAGAGAATTGCCCGTCGTTACAGTCGGAGCTTCTCAAGGCCATCGCAGGGTGTGATGAGGAGTGCAGTAGCGGTGGCAAGAGTCGCAGCGTGTGGGCCCAGCTCTCGGATGGTGGCGATTCCAGCGGCCGGAGGGTAAGGCCACGACTCTGATCGCAAAAGAAGGGTCACTCATTTGTACAACCTGTCTGTAAGAGTGAAATTGAATAACATTAGGTTGTGTTGTTGAATCTCTCACTGTATGCACCTGGGTAATGGTGTGCTTTGGGTAAATTGTAGGTGTATCAATAGCAGCTGAGATAGAAGTAGCAGTCACTGGTTATTGAACAAAGAGGCAAAGATGAGGGCTCATCGCAAGCCATTGATTCATCGAAGCGTCTCTTTTGAAAAATTTGTTCCCCATAGTCAGACCTGAATTTCTGAATGCCTTTTACTTCCTTTGGTCCTTATTAGTTTTATTTTTTCACACCAACCAAATTTCTGTCAACTTTTCATTTGAATCTAAAAAGTGCCATATGAATTTTGCACAGGGGATGATGGCCAACTCTATTTCCATTTTTTTTTTTTTTGCATTGTAAAGTAGGGCTAACATAGCAAAATCCCTCTAGGCTTGGCATCTAAACATATGGGTTTTTAAAAATAACTTCAGCCATCTAAATTGCGATAACCAAGATCCAAGAGTCAATCGATAATATACAAGAGCCAATAGCCAGCCAGGACTCATAAGTAGGGAAAGCTAATATGGATGGGGTGAGATAAGGTATTTAGTTGTAAAATATCTTTGGAGGCTTGTCTAAAGTGTGATTGTGAAGTAGTGTGGGAATTGAGTACTTCCCTAGAGCACTTATAAAAGAGATGCTATTCAGCCCGAAGGGTTTCCTGATTCCGCTAGCCCGATTGACGTGGCAGCGTTCAACTGGTGGCTGAAACTCAATAGCGACATTTAAATCTTAATTCACCGAACAATTTTTTCTTTGTTATCTCACCAACCCCAAACATGGTACTTGCAATATCCCGAGTTCCTCCCCAAAAGTTACGAACTCGGGTTGCCACATGGTATCAAAGCTGGTATCCACTCCGGGGGCTCTGCCAGATTTTGCCCTTGTCCCGTGTCAGGGGGTTGTTGAGAAGGTCATGCCTCACACGATTTAGTCCCACATCAATAACGGGAGTGGAGATCCTCATCTTAATATATCCGATTACTTTCCTCCTCAAAATGTACCCTTTGGGGAGAAACTTGGGTCGTCACAGTAATCAAAAAGCGGGTGGAACAAACTAGCTGTACACATGGGTATGAACCCATTCCCCCCCCCCCCCCCCGATGCAAAATCATTTACACCAAAAGACTTGAAATAAGAAAATTTGAGATGTGCCAATCCTTTCGTCAGAATATCAAGCTTGATCATTAATTTAACAGTGTCCGAGCTCTATGATATCGAATTCAGATGTGCTTTGTTCTTCTATGAAATGTTGGATTCTTTCGCCATTACGATTGTGGGCTTGTTGTCGCAAAAGATTGTGGTTGCATTTCCTTGAACTTGGTAAAGATCCTCGAGAATTATTCAAATCCATATGGTTTGGCATGTGGTTGCAACACTATCAATCCGCCAACCACACTTCTCAAGTATTTCGTATCCACTCTCTCTTCCATCTTCTACGCAAAGCTTTTCCCCTATAGTTTTAAAGTTAAAACTTCTATCATGTGCATTTTTCGCTTGAGATAAAATATCCCAATCTCTGTTTGCAGAATTTCAAGGCCCAGAACTATATATCGGTCCCTCAATTTTTTTAAAACAACAATTTGAACTCTAAACTATGCTATGTTCACATTTAGCTACTCCATCAACTTTTTATTCTGAAAATATCTTTATTTATTTCCAATAATACTTAAATAATTTGTGAAATATTTAACTTATGCTTACTAGGACAAGGGTATTTCTGGATTAAAAGTTGACGGAGAGGGCTAAATGTAGACGGAACATAGTTCATGGATCAAATTGTTCTAAATAAAAGTTAAGGGGCCAATTTGAAATGAGGTGTATACTTCAGAGGAGGTTTTTGCATTTTGCCCTAGTTTTTTAGGTTTTTTCCACAATGACCAACAAGTTTCACGTACTGCCCAAACTATAGCACATCCCTTCTACTTTTCTGCTCACCAGCACTTCATCTAGGAAGTTGGATTCCATTAGATTGACCATAACAAGGGGTATTTGTGCGCTATTGTTTACCGTTAAATTTGTCGGTCGTTGATCGGGTTGTTTTAAGTTTTCTTTAAATTTTTTTTTTAATCATGATGCAATAGAGTGGATTGACCATCCATTAAAAAAAATAGTTAAAAAATACCATGTGGCACTTAAATATAAGGGAGGACTAGCGTGTTGGCTAGTTGGGAGGACCATACTCCATATTCCCTATATATATATATATATATATATATATATATATATATATATATATATATATATATATATATATATATATATATATATATATATATAGAGAGAGAGAGAGAGAGAGAGAGAGAGAGAGAGAGAGAGAGCTAGAGGAATGTTACAGTGGGCTATGAGCTACGGAAGGAGAAAATGAGTTACGATCGTTTTGACCACCCTAGAAGTTTTGGAATTTCATAAAAATTGGTGGGTGTGTTGTCTAGGGTAACATGATCATCCTCACCAATTTTCAAGGAATTCCAAAGCTGTCAGGGTCATCAAATAGTAGAAGCAAAATTAACGGTTACTACGGACGATGGATAAAGCTTCTACCGTTTGATGACCCTATAAGTTTTGGAATTCCTTGAAAATTGGTGAGGATAATCATATTACCCTAGACAACACACCCATCAATTTTCACGAAATTCCAAAACTTCTAGGGTGGTCAAAATGATCGTGGCTCATTTTCTCCTTCCGTAGCTCATAGCTCACTGTAACATTCCTCTCTCTCTCTCTCTCTCTCTCTCTATATATATATATATATATATATATATATATATATATATATATATATATATATATATATGAGGGCTGGGTTCCTATGACATGTCATAGGGAGTACCCTATGACATATGGTGAATTAGTAATGCTAGAATGTTTAGAATGTGTTGAATTTTTTTAAGGGTGATCACCTTACCTTAGATAGAATGTCCACAAAAAATCGGCTCATTCTAAAACTTGTTGGGGCATCAAATGCTAGAAGCTTTATCGGCCATCCATTTTAACCGTTAAATTGAAAATCATATTTGATGCCTCTAGAAATTTTAGAATGAGCCGAGTTTTTGCGGGGGTCCTATCTAAGATAGGGTGATCATCCTCATAAAAATTCAGAACATTCTAAATATTCTAGGATTATTAACTCACCATATGTCATAGGGTACTCCCTATGACATGTCATAGGAACTCAGAATTAAATGATCCATGAAATTTTGACCTATATTTTGACCCATCATCATAATCGTTGGATTCAGGTTTCATAATGTGCTGATCTTTTGTAGAGGAGCTATCTATGGTATGGTGATCATCCTCATAAAAAATCCACACATTCTAAAACCTTTAGGGCCATCAAATGCTGTAAGCTTTTTCGACCGTCAATTTCAACCGTTGACTTGAAAAGCACATTTGATGCATCTAGAGGGTTTAGAATGCGTTGATTTTTGTAAGGATAATCAACATACCAAAGATAGCACTATAAAAAAAATCAGCACATTTTGAAACCCGAATCCAACGATTAGGATATGGATCAAAAAAATATGGATCAGCGGATCCTGACCCATATGTATATATATATATATATATATATATATATATATATATATATATATATATATATATATATATATATATATATATATATATATATATATATATATATATATATATATATGGGCATGCTATGTTGCGGCATGCGGTACGTGCGGCGCTGCACCGCAGCCGTCTGATGCACGCGTTGTGTGCATCACATGCACGCAGCAATGCATCGGACGGCTGCGGTACAATGCCGCACTTACCGCATGCCGTATTATAGCATCTCTCTCTCTCTCTCTCTATATATATATATATATATATATATATATATATATATATATATATATATATATATATATATATATATATATATATATATATTCACAAGGACAGACATGGCTGGTTAGAGCAGCACATGTAAGTGGCGTTGCACCAGAGAGACCACGGTTCGAAACTCACCAACCATAGGACAGTTATTTTCTTCGCCAAGGATCGAGCCTTGTTTTTGCTTAACACCTAATTATTATACACCACATGGCATAAGACAAATCCGGGATTCAATATTGGACCGCCCGAGAGGGAAACAACGGGTTAACTGCTGGGATACAACCACAGTTGCAATTCTACATAAACCTACAAAACAAATCAGGATAAGCTTTTAATTACAGCAAACATGTTTGTTCAAATCTACACTTCGATCCGTGTTTCCGCATAGACGACATAGTCATTAAAATCCCTTATAGGTTTCTTAACTCGTTTCCGACATTTGATATAAAAAACAAGATTATCTCAATAAGATGAGTTTACAAACAAGATTAGCCTGGGGAGATTCTCTAAAAACATGGTGAGTGTTGCTCCAAGAAGGAATATGAAGGCAAAGGCAACCAATATCTTCCCAATATACCGAGAATCTATAGCTGGATTCAACCCGCTAATAGGCTTCTTTGCAGACTGTAGAGAGAATGATTTCTGCAAAAAAACATAGTAGCAGACATGGATCAGTGTATGATGTATATCAGCACAAATTAAAGTTGACCACTTGAATCATTTGACTTCAAAATGAAGAAAAGAAAGCAATAAACACTACATTAATTTCAAGCTTATCTTCCACTCATGAGAACCAGAATCATCTATCACCCAACCATCATCAATCTTCCAAAGTCTTGTCCCAACAAGATGGGGTCGATTAGACTGACGAACTTTCCAATTGGTTTTCAAGGGATGTCAATCATCCAACATTGGTACAGAAAAGCCGAGCTGACTAGGCAATAGAGGAGCATTGCCAATAAATTTGAAAGGCCACTTGGCGGGTAGAGAGAGAACCACAATACGTACTCCACTTGGCGGATAGACTGATGAATTCTTAACAAACTTTCATTGACAGCAGATATAGCTCTAAATAGAAATGAATGGCGAAGAATGATTCATACAGCCAGACCCCCAAGTAGATGGGACATGGCTTGATGGTTATGGTTATGGTTATGGTAACAATCTCTCCATTTTCCCCCTAAAAAAGCCATATGTTACAAGATAAGACATCTTTCAAACACGCAAAGTTTTTTCCTTTATTTGTCATCGATAACAACTAATGATCATGCATCTCAAGTATTGACAACCTGCTTGCAAGATCCAAGATCCTTTAGGGCTAGGAAGTTTGCTAATTATCCTAGTTTAAAACCGATGATTGAGAATCATATGGTTGACTTAAGGCCGAAGATAGATAACCAATAGTAACCCACAGAAGAGTTGCTTCAGTTTTGCACCTTCCTTGTAGTTCCTCACATTGTCTACTTTCGTAACTGAATAAATAATTTCATTTGCAAGTATACATACCATTATGCTAGGAATTGGCTTTGATATTCCCTGCATTTGTTTTGCTTCTTCGTACCCTAAATTTAAAAATGGCAAGGCAATAGGATACCAGTGTCAAGCCCACCTTCCTATCAATGACAAAACCAGAGAATATGCAGCTGTATCAAGCAAATCATACGGGTTTACCTTCTTCGGTAACTGTCTGCAACTTCCAGTCCTCACCGTAGTTGACAAGGATTGCATTAGGACCAAAACTGATGGGTTCTTCACCATCTTTAATAGCCTCGATATGCAAGGCTGATGGAACTTCCACCACCAACTTACGATTTATCAGAGTCAATGCATATCCAGCTTCTGTTCCAGCTGCAAAGCGTCTAACTCTACCAGAGCTCTTGCAAGCAACTTCCAGAAACTGACACAAAAAAGTGGTATTATCTTTCTTATTTGTACCATCCAATTACGATCATAGATAAAAAAGAGTTAAAAAAATTTCTATAAATTAATAAGCATAACAAAAAGAAAATTACAAAAATCAGAGGTGCTAACAAGGATTGAACAACACACAAATATTAATCACATTGTCATTGCAGCAGTGTCCATTGGAATCTGAATAAATTTGGTAATGGATAAGCAGAAAGACAAAATAATGTTTGAGACCAAATAAATTAAGAGAATAGTATAGTATAATATGAGGAACACTTGGATAAATGGAAGAGTTCAACAATATCATGTAGAAATTTGAATCTCTTGCTGAATAACTCGCAAAATTTGCGTTACTTGTGGTGAAGGATCACAAATTTTTTTTGAGTCATATACTTTTCAATAACGTGATAAAATTGAGGAATGTATTTGCATGATAATTCCAAGGATTTTGATGGTTTGAAATATCGCAGAAATATATGCAGATCCGACTTGTGAACTTGCTATGGCTTCATGTTTGTGCTTGAAATTAGCAGTTTGCACCTTTTAGGTTCATATAATCCTTATTCTTCGGTACCATATAGTTTGATAAAAAAATTCAGTAATACTATAGTTAGAATACAAAAATGAGATGGCCTAGATTCTGAAAGATCGAGCCTTATGAAAATATCCGGTAGCAAGAGATAAATCCCAAAAGTGTTAAGTAACTATAATTATATGTGGGATAACTTTGAAATAATTAGTTGGAGTATGAAAGATGTGGGAGGCTATGATGGGATCTTCAAGATGTGTTATGGGATCATGAGAGATGTGAGATTTTTAGAGTTACGAGATCTTGAGAGAGATTATTCATCTTATATAAAAATAATGTAAGCCTCGAAATGAATAACGCACAACTACCAATACAATCTATCTCATTTTCACTAAGCGGGAAGCGAGAGAAACCCTTTTTCGATACAAATACGAAAACCTCACGAATTAAACGGCACAAATCGACGATCAGGATCATTAGTGGAGACTAGCAATAGATTGAAGGCGGAAGCACCTACGCTCAAGTCTAGGTTAAATCAAAAGCCCAAACGACATTTCAACAAACACAAGATGGTCGTTCACAAAAAGAAGCCAAACTCTCTCTCAAATTTCTCTGATAGAGTGAAAGCACACAATACTAATATTTAAACTCTTTGTGTTTCATTTCTTAAAGTTACCTTGATTTTCTTTGAGTTTCAGGGTTATTATCTTCTTTGTTTCATCTCTTACCCCAAGAACTAGGTTTGTACCTAATTCTCTAGGGTTAGGTTAAGTTATTAAGTTGGTTCCTTTCGAGGTATTCAAGGACCTGTGATGGGGAACCGTCACGGTTTTCCCAAATAACAAGACCGGGGATCGTTCGGGGTGAAGACCTCCGAAGTTGAACAGGAAATACCAGACCTTAGTTAGCAACCTAATTTGCACTGTAACAGGGTTTCAATGATTAAACAGGCTCAACAGGTGTTTGTTTCAAAAGGGCACAGGTTCATATAATATTCAGGGTCCTATTTTCAAACCAGCAATCACAAATATAATGAAGAGCAGGTGAATTCTACGTTAATAATATTCAATGATAATAATAGGACAGGCTGAAGTGTAAATTTTCAAAGAACAGGAATTTGCCTATGTTGAGTTTTGGGATGAGTGCACCTGATTTCGACTTGCAGTAATCAGCACAAAATCCTTCTTCAAGGTGGTTCTCGACCAAGAACAGTCAACAGCTACCTTTAACACCCAATGAAAAGACAAGATTTAAAATCCCATTTCAGAACCAAAGACCTCTGTTTGGCATCTTGTGATCCTAGTCACCATCAAACAAAGCATGGAGGAACAAAGAGCCCGTGACTCTTTTTTCTTTGCAGTCCGTGACTCCTTTTCATTTGCCGCTCCCTCTGCCTTTCTCTGTACTCTCTCTCTTGTTCTACTCTCAGACCAACAGGGATAAGGGATGGTGGATCGCGGGTCGAGATGGCTCCGGTGGGGATGAGCGACGACCGGTGGCTGGTCGAGCGGGCGGCTCGGAGCGACGGCGCGGTGTCGGGCTGGCGGATCGGGCGACGACGAGGTCGACAGGGTCGGACGGCACCGATCGGGGCGATGGCGTGACGCGGCGGGGTTGGCGGAGGGGATCCGGCCGGACGGATATGCAACCGTTCGGCGTAGGACTGACGGGCCGCAGTGGGCTGTGGTTCGGGTCAGCGTCAAACACAGAACGGGGAAGAGATGGAGAAGGGGAGATCTGGTGGTGCTTCACGCACGGGAAGAGAAGGGGTGGCTCGCGTTTCTCACGTAGGGAAACAGAGGTGAGAGAGAAAGGATCCCATCACAGGAAATACTATACGAAATTCTTTTCTTCATTCCCTACTTAGAATTATGTTTACTGGGCTTTAAATAGCCTTACATGAGATAACAACTCCTTAACAAACTAAATCCAAATCATAACCGAACTATCAGAATTAACAGCGACTAATTATCCATCCGAAATTAAATAATTTAAACAGCAAAATAAACTACAGCCCACGATCTACTCGGATGACGATCTCAACCGTCCTCCCACAGATGGCGCTTCCAGCTGGCATCGGGTCGCGGCTCGGGCTGGTCGGCGTCCTGCGTCAGCTCTCCCGGGGTGACGAGAACTCGACTCCGTCGAGTAAGCATGTAGAAGACGTCATCTATCCTCTGAAGAGCTTGAACCGTGTACTGAGCAGCGTCCTGGAGAAACCTTAACACTCGCGAATTCGGACGATCCTGCCAGTGATTAAAATATAGTAACCAGCTGCCGGTCACTATGCTTCCAACTTGCTCACCTGCAAAGAAGTACACCTGTATCCAAACTCGTGCAACAACAGGCAATGTGGGCTCAATAGGGTACCAAGGACATGGGGTAATTGGAGCAGGCTGTTCGATCATAATATTGGGTTTTGGGGGTGAGATTGCTGGACCTGTCAGTGCAAACAGAAAACTAATATTGGGACCGTGGTATATCCACCGACCAAAAACGGGGTCATTTACAACCTCAGACAACCTACCCAACCTTGTACTTTGGGAAGATTCAACTTCCAACCCCCTCTTAATCCTATGATCTATGCGCTTGTATAGGTCATCTTGCCAATGCGCAAACTCTTTCAGAGATTGTGGTACCTCCTTTTGGGAATACAGAGTGATTTCCTCGCCGTTTTTCATAAAGGTGTAGGTATTGTTCCTTCCATCGTGGATGGTACTGTTGTCATACTCCCATGGCCTCCCCAATAGGACATGACAACAGTCCATATCAAGGACGTAACACCAAATCTTGTCAAAGTAACCATCCACGGTGAGTCGGACACGACATCGCGCGGTGACACCAAGCGTGGGACCGCTTGTCACCCAACCAGTACGCCAAGGTTTGGCGAGTGTCTCTATGACCAAATGGTTTTCCTCGACATGCGAGCGAGCTACATAATTTTCCGAGCTACCACTATCGATATGTAGGACTCCTAACTTTCCGGACACGGTGCACCAAGATGCAAAGGTATTGTTCCTTAGCCAAGGTGAGTGACCAACACTAGTCGTCTTCAGAGGTTCACAGTCTTGTGATATGGTGGCCGTGACAATGCAACCTAACCTATCGCATCCCACGTCAAGTTCCTCACAGTCATCAAGGTCAGGGACATAGACCTCTTCTTCCAGGTCATCCTCACATTGCCCCTCACCTGACTTAACCATTAAAGGTTTAGGAGGTGCCTTCGATGGGCATTGGTGGGCAAAGTGGCCAAACCCCTGACAGCGGTAACACTGCCCTTTACCTGGGGGCCCTTTGGGAGACTCGCCCAAAATTCCTTTGCCTTTGTCTTCCCGACTTGGGGTTGACTCAGGGGCTTTTGACGGTTGACTCCTAACGGGGTAATCCTGAGGCTCAGCTCGCTTGTAAGCGGATGGTCTGTGGTACAACTCTAGATCCTGCGCGACTTGGTAGGCATGCTCTAAGGACACAACATCGCGCAAGTGCAGCTCCTTCTGGAACTCCTCCCTCAAACCTAACCTAAAGCGGGATAAAGTCATCTCGGGTTCTTCTTGTACATCACACCGCATTAGATAATCATCAAAACGTGTGATATAGTCAGAAACCGACTTGGTACCCTGAGATATCTTTTGCCACTGGTCTATAAGACGGGGTCGGTAAGAGGTAGGGAGATACTTCTCAGACAGTTTCTCCTTCATCTCCTCCCATAACTCGATGGGAGGTTGGCGGTTCCTGGCCAATGCCCTTTCGGTGTTATGCCAGTAGAGTTTGGCAGCACCGATTAGTTTCATTCTGGCAAACCGGATTCTCTGGGCATCTGACATATTGTACCACTGGAAATAGTGGTCCATGTCTGCCATCCAGTCTGAAAACATGGTCGGATCCAAACGACCATCAAAACTAGGGGCGTCCAGTTTAATACTGCGCATGGCGCGCTCATCAGGGGTTTCACGCACCGGGCGGTTGAATTGTGGTCGGGGCTCGTTGCGCCTACCACGCTCTCGATCGACTCCATCCACATAAGACTCGTTGTCGGTATGGATAGAGGTCTCTACCCGGTCGAGTCGGGTGTTCAGGCGGGTCTCTATCCCATCTACTCTAGCAGTCATATCGGCCCTAAGGTCAGCTAAGGCCTTCAATATTTGTTCACTATGGTCCATTGTGATGGAATAGGTTTTACCGCTACGGGTTTGCATGCAATGGAAGGCTTCCTATCCAACCTATGCTCTGATACCAATTTGATGGGGAACCGTCACGGTTTTCCCAAATAACAAGACCGGGGATCGTTTGGGGTGAAGACCTCCGAAGTTGAACAGGAAATACCAGACCTTAGTTAGCAACCTAATTTGCACTGTAACAGGGTTTCAATGATTAAACAGGCTCAACAGGTGTTTGTTTCAAAAGGGCACAGGTTCATATAATATTCAGGGTCCTATTTTCAAACCAGCAATCACAAATATAATGAAGAGCAGGTGAATTCTACGTTAATAATATTCAATGATAATAATAGGACAGGCTGAAGTGTAAATTTTCAAAGAACAGGAATTTGCCTATGTTGAGTTTTGGGATGAGTGCACATGATTTCGACTTGCAGTAATCAGCACAAAATCCTTCTTCAAGGTGGTTCCCGACCAAGAACAGTCAACAGCTACCTTTAACACCCAATGAAAAGACAAGATTTAAAATCCCATTTCAGAACCAAAGACCTCTGTTTGGCATCTTGTGATCCTAGTCACCATCAAACAAAGCATGGAGGAACAAAGAGCCCGTGACTCTTTTTTCTTTGCAGTCCGTGACTCCTTTTCATTTGCTACTCCCTCTGCCTTTCTCTGTACTCTCTCTCTCGTTCTACTCTCAGACCAACAGGGATAAGGGATGGTGGATCGCGGGTCGAGATGGCTCCGGTGGGGATGAGCGACGACCGGTGGCTGGTCGAGCGGGCGGCTCGGAGCGACGGCGCGGCGTCGGGCTGGCGGATCGGGCGACGACGAGGTCGACAGGGTCGGACGGCACCGATCGGGGCGATGGCGTGACGCGACGGGGTTGGCGGAGGGGATCCGGCCGGACGGATATGCAACCGTTCGGCGTAGGACTGACGGGCCGCAGTGGGCTGTGGTTCGGGTCAGCGTCAAACACAGAACGGGGAAGAGATGGAGAAGGGGAGATCTGGTGGTGCTTCACGCATGGGAAGAGAAGGGGTGGCTCGCGTTTCTCACGCAGGGAAACAGAGGTGAGAGAGAAAGGATCCCATCACAGGAAATACTATACGAAATTCTTTTCTTCATTCCCTACTTAGAATTATGTTTACTGGGCTTTAAATAGCCTTACATGAGATAACAACTTCTTAACAAACTAAATCCAAATCATAACCGAACTATCAGAATTAACAGCGACTAATTATCCATCCGAAATTAAATAATTTAAACAGCAAAATAAACTACAGCCCACGATCTACTCGGATGACGATCTCAACCGTCCTCCCACAGATGGCGCTTCCAGCTGGCATCGGGTCGCGGCTCGGGCTGGTCGGCGTCCTGCGTCAACCTGTGTGTAGATTGATCTTTGTGTGTTTGTTCCTTGCATTTTGCCTATTTGTTACGGTGTTTTAGGAGTTGTGTTTAGTGCTTGGCATTATGTCTCGCCCATGAAGCTACCAATCAAGGGAGTAGCCCTCATCTAGAGACAGGGAAGTCAGCCTTCCATTGCAGTGCGAGATATGTCGGAGATAACAAGTACTGAGCAACAATTGACTCCAAACCACAAAAATCTAAGAGTGTTCTAGCACAAGAGCATTTGGGCGCCCACAGACTGTCCAAGGGGATATCAATTCAAGAGGGTCAATGATGCGGATAGGAGGGTCGAGGAGCGCCAGATGCAAATATATCATAGAAGACGGCATCAGATCTGAGATTTGACACTTCCGGGAGATGCGGAGTAGCTGGATTATCTATAGAGGGTCTTTGCTTTTTTTATTTGAAGAAGTAGTGCAATATTAACAGTAACTTTTATGTTTTGGACCAATATGTACATGAATGGCTTGTGTTTGGGTCAAACTCGAGCTCTATTTATGAGAAGTCGCAGAAGGGGCGAAATAGTAAAAAAAAGAAAGGAAAAAAAAAGAGAAATCGTAATTCTCTTGGTTGTACAATCGTACGGACGGTGTGCATCACACGCGGGCCCCACCCGCGGTTTGAGGGGACATCCTTCTAGGGAAACATACAACTCCTCTCTCTCTCTCTCTCTCTCACACACACACACACACACACACACTTATCTCTCTCCTCTCTCTGATATCTTTATCTCTTTTATGTCTCCTATATAAATCCTTCTAGGGAAACATTCAACTCTCCTCTCTCTCTCTCTCTCACTTGTTTCTCTCTCCTCTCTTTGATATCTTTATCTCTTTTATGTCTCCTATATAAAGACAATGGATTAGGTTTTTTATAATGCATATGATATCAAATAAGAAAAAGAGTTATTGCTGCCCTTGTTTCCTGCTCATGTGAATCGATCAAAGCTACGGTGTGAAATTGTATTTCCGGTGTGAAATCGGAGAGGTGCGAAGCCTCCACTATCCAGGTATCTCGTTTTATCTATATTTTTGGTTGTGTTGCCTTACTAGAGATTTGAATTCCATAATCCTTTCATCCTCATACAAGCATTAGATCCTTATAACAGAAAATTTGTGTGTGCAGAAATTCCCCAACCTACACCTTGTTTTGGCCCTTAACTCATCTGATACCCATCGTAGTTGAGTGAAACTTGATTTGTTTAAAAGCTATTATGCATATCTTTACAAAACAACCTTAAAAGCACCCATTTCTAGGCCTGAATTGACCCTGATTTGATTGATTTCCAGATCTTGGCTGAAACTACAGATTTGGGATTTCATCCTTTGGGGTTCTTTTCCCCATATTTGGCTTCACAAAAACCCTAACCCATTATCCCTGCTTGAAACCCAAGTGTTTGTAACACGCATCCCTATCCGCATCATATTTGCATCCACTTATAATTAAAAGAAGAATTCAAAGTTAAATACTTAGATTAAGAAAACAAGTATCGTATTGCGTTTCCCACATATGGCACGATTGCGACCAGTCACAAAGTTCGGGATTTTTTTGGAAAAAAACGCGTTTAAAACGCGACTTAATGGGCAACCGATTTGTTACCCTTTTTCTTCCCGATTTTTATAGATTTGCCATTTTTTTGCCGTTTTTATTGAAAAAAAAGGTTATAAAACACGTTTTTTGCCGAACTTTGTAATTGTATTAATGAGGAGTCCAATAACATTAAAATTCAACTTTCTTTCGATGATGATTCCGATGACATTGAATTCATGGAGGATGAAGAGAATGAAGTAATAGAAAATGATGCAAGTTTGGCATTGGATGTTCCCGACAACACGATAGATGCTTAATTTCTATTTTCTATTCTATTTTGATTAGTGACTATTGGAAAATGGACATCTTAAGTTTTATAATATTTTCTTTTGGGATGCCGTTATCAACTTATCATGATGTTGTAACTTAGTATGTTAATTTGTCGGGTTATTTTGTTGCTTACTTGCATTTGTATAGTTGCATGATTAACTTAGTTGATTCGTTGTTGTTGACCAATCATTTTTATATAAGTCGCGTTAGAAATATCTTAGTCGCCTAAAATACCAAAATTTCGTAAAAATGGCCTCCGAAACAAACCTACAAATTTCAAAACTACCCGATTTCGGTGCCCCCCCCTCCCTAAATTTTAGACGAAATGCCCTTGAAATCCACCGACACACACTAAAAAATGCCGAAACCCAATCGAATGGCCAAGCCCCTACTTTCAACCATGCATTTTGTTTCGGTCCCGACCGAAAACGAAATATTTGCCAAAATTTCGCAATTTCAACTGAAATTTGAAACCATGACTATGAGGAAATCCTCATGCTCCTTAGAGAAAGGAACCACTAATGGATCAGCAGTGATGACGTTAGGCCTTGAGAGACACCTCAATGTTAGCAGATAAAGACCCTTCAACCACAATATGAAGAAGCCATGGGGAGGGTTGGAAGAAGGCGAGAGAAAGGAGATTCCCGGTGTTATCAGTCTTTACTCTTACACCTGTCTTGTCGTAATAATTTCGCTCCGATATTCCCATCATGGTTTCAAATTTTGACCGAAATTATGAAATTTCAGTGAAATATTTCGGTTTCGGCCAGGACCGAAACAAACTAAGGGTCGAAACCAAGGTTACTGACCATTTCGGTCAATTTTGGTCGAAATTTAGGTTAATTTCGGAACTTGAATTATAAATTTCGGTCCATTTCGATCAATCTCGATAAATTTCAAACAATTTTTGTCGAACTTTCAGTTTCAGAACTGAAACTATAAATTTCAAATTTGGTCAATTTCGATTGAATTTTCGGTTTAGTCTTGGATCGAAACCCGACGCAAAATCAAAATTTAAAACCTTGATTCCCATTTGCGTGCGTAATCAAGCGAAGAATCAGGTCTAGTTGTACGCTCATGATTACTCGCATGACCATCATTAATTTGGTCGTGGGATTGCATGGAATCGACAATCGTTTACTGTTGTCTTCTCTTTCTCCTTTAAGACTTAGTTCACTGTAGACTTGTTTCCTCTTTTCCTTGACATGCCCTTTCAAATTTGAAAATTTCTCTTTATAAGTAATTCCCCCTCAAACTTCTCCTTCCTATTTCATCCCATTTCTTTCTCCGTTTTAGATTCCTCTTCAATCAGAACACAAACATACGCTTATTTGGAAAGCCAGCGAACGATGCCTAAAAATATAGATGGGGATTAAGGGTGTCAATAATGTATCGGACCTGGGCTAAGGTTAACAATCGGACGAATGGGATTGGACTGGAAAATGCAGACCATTTATTCTATGGACAAGGCTCGGCTTTGGTTGTTGGATCTAAATTCCAATTGGTCATGGAGTTTTACATGTGTATAGATGCAATACCTATTTGTAATGTTTTTGTTACTTGGTGGATGAGTTTTTTTTTCGGCAAATTATAAAAACCTCCCTTGAAATATACGCCTCATTTCATATTGGTCTCTCAACTATTTTTCTTAACAATTTGACATTTAACCCCCTCCATCAACTTTTATCCCGAAAATACCCTTATCAAATTCCAATAAAACTCAAAATTGTTTCAAAATATTTAATTTATGCTTACTAGAACAAGGGTATTTTCGGAATAAAAGTTAACGGACGGGGCTAAATGCAGACGGAGCATAGTTCAGGGATCAAATTGTTCAAAATATAAGTTGAGGGACCAATTTGAAATGAGGTGTATAGTTCAGGAGAGGCTTTTGTAATTTGCCCTTTTTTTTTGATGGAATTTCAAATTAATTGAACAAACCGCCCGCATTTTGTACTTGAACCAAACTAATTTAACTAAGGTGCAACAACCCTTTAGTTGTTTGAATGCTTGGTTTTAGTAACAAAAGAAAAAAAAAAAAGGATAAATTACACTTTTCCCCCCCCCTGAAGTTTAGCTCAAAAACACTTTAAAAAACTCCCCAATATTTAAAAAACTACATTTTGCCCCCTATAATTCAGTTTTGATCAGATAAAAATTACCAAATGAGGAAACTAAGTAGTTGACAAAAGGGGGTATTGTGCTAACATTTCAAACTTTAGGGAGCGATTTGAAACAACATAAACGGGGTTAAGTGTTTTTGAGCTAAACTTCATGGGGGGCAAAGGGTGGGCATGGGCTTCGATTTTAGGGCACAGCGATCAAATGAGCAAACAAGATTCTTCAAGCAGGAAATCCGGACGAATTAAGAGAGATTAGAGAAGAAGATGGCAACTCTCAGCATCCAGAGACGGCAACCCAATGAACGACAGGCATCGAACTGATGAGTCCGACGATGGGGGAAAGCTTACCATCGGCGGAGAAGGGTTGGTGGTCTTGTTCTCCTGGCCTCCTCCATTTTCCTCCATCTTTGTTGGTCGCGGCTGTAGACTGTAGACATTCCACTGTGATGGAACGGATGGGAAATTACAGGGTGTTTTGTTATTTCCACCCCCACAAATAACTAGCACCCCAACTTAGCAAATAAAGAAATACCATATGTGTCCCCACAGCATACGGGACCAGGGACCAGCGACCAGGGACCAGGCATAGGCATATTGCTCCTGTCCTATATAGTGTGGTCCATGTCGGTCGAATGATGAGGGGAGGGGAGAAGCGGCAACGGCGATAACTGGGGGATCGGGGAGGAGAGAGAGGGGGAGGCAAACCCATATGTGGAATAAACTAACACAATGGGTGTACTAGTAAAAGTATAAAAGGGATTGGGGTGTGTGCATGATATGGGGGTATTAGTAATTTTGTGGGTGCATAAGCTGCATCACCACAACAAGCATAAATCTGGAGTGGTGGGCCACCCTCTCGTCGTAGTGGTGAGCTTTCCTACCCACGGGGTTATTAAAAATCAAAACATTTCTCTTTTTCTTATGTCGGAGTTTCAATCCTTGGTCTATCTTATGCGAGCACACTAATAAGTGATGTACTGACAGTTATGATGGCACCTTCAAAAAAAATTTAAGTTACTTGGGCACATTAATCGAGAGGAAGGGCCAAAACCCCCCATCCACATATCAATTTTTCTTAATTATAAAACCTAGTCATTTATTTTTGTTTTGAAGAGAACATATTTGTACCGGTTAGAGTGACACATATAAGTGCCATTGCACAAGAGAGACTATTGTTCAAAGCCCACCAACTATAGGAGCACAAAGTATTTCTTTTTCACAACGAGTTCAATGATAAATTTCAGTAGAAATAGACTCATATGGTGTGTAAGTAGGATCAACATGATTTTGAGAAGACTTTTTAGCATGAATCAATCGAGTCTTCGAAGGAGGAGTCATCTCATCATTGATATATTCAAGTCCTCTTTTATCACCAACATTCTTATAGGAGTTAAGAATAGTAGCTCCTTTAGCTAGGTGAATGATGCTTTGGATTCTCCCCCCAAGTTAGGATAAGAACTATTAGAAAGTTCTTAACTAAAGCATTAGACTCCCCTCCATACAAGAGGGATTTCTCAAACAAATAAAGCATTAGAGTCATCAAGATTTTGGGGGTTCAGGGGAAACGCCCCCAAAACCTAAACATGATTTAGGTTTTGCACTTGCATGATTTCTTCGATTTTGCATGCATCGATTTTATTGATCATATCTTTATTGTGTGCTTATTAATGTTTGGAGTTAGTCGGAGTAGGTGAACCAGCATCATGGGCGACTCTCATGTCAAAATCTTTAAGTGCAAAATCGGTCACAGGGTTGTCCGTACCATTGTTCGAACACCTAGGTGAAATTGTCTAAACAATTGTTCGAACCCTTTTGTGTCAAATCAAACCAAGTCTAGTTTGTTCGGACCGACATGACTGGCTTTTCACATGGTGTTCGAACATTTGTTCGAATTGCCTAGAGCTGGGAATAGACATTTGAGTTTAACGTCCGAATAATTGTTCAGACTCCCAAGCTTAGTTGTCCGAACAACTGATCGGATGGTATAGGGGAAGAGGCCTAGAATAAATAAGTCTCTTTACCTCTTTTGTTAGATCCTTTTGGCGATAGAATTTTTCATAAAGAATTGCTACTAAATTTTTTTAAAAAAAATATTTTAGTGTGGCCACCAAAGGAGGAGAGAGACGAGATATCCCACTTTGGGGTTCGGTCTTCAAGAGGGAAACCCAATTTGAGATGTTTGATCCCATGTCCTTACTCCTCAAGTACATTGAGATCAAAACATTCCTTAATCGCCAGTCCATGAATCTCCTCCTGCAGAGACCCAATTTGAGACCACACAGCTAATTGATAACCAGTGTCACAAACTTTAAGTCAAAAATATTTTATCTCATTTGAGAAATCAATTCAAGTTTTTTTGCGTGCATTCCAATCTTCGATCAGTTTACCATTAGCAGTCGTGTTCCAAGTCATGGAGCTCACTTTGAGTTATCCCACCATAATCGAACAACTCAAAAGACATCACAGTCTGATATCAACAAGTTCCAGACCAGTGGCCTTGGTCAAGGGTTCGAATAAGTGCTACGTCATATTTCCTTCTGTTCTGTAGCGGTGGTCCTCCCTATCGTCTTAGTGGCAAACTTTTCTACCTTTGGGGTTATTAAGAAAATAAGGGCATTTCTCTCACCTTTATGGCGAGTTTCTGTTCTTGGTCTATCTTGTGCCGGCACAAAAGCAAGTGATGTACTCACGGCTATGGTTGTCTATTCCAAAAAAATTAAAAATCCCATTCCATACAAATAGATTCCACCCCATCCCAATTCTATTTAGTCCCATTGCTTTCAATTTTATTTCTACAAATTAAATTGAATTAGTTGAGACTAGCTCCAGTTGAAACATGCAGATTAATTTATATATAGCTTCAACAAAAAATTAAAAAAAGAGGCTTTACTTCAGCCACATGATTTTGCTTTTTGATGTGCCATTTTTTTACATTTTCAGTTTTTAGCACATCTGAAATTACCTCATGCAATGGCTAATGATGCCGCTCATGTTTTTTTTTAAAAAAAGAGAACGTACATGTCCTGATTAGAGTGGTGCCTGTAGTTGCAATGCATTGCACAAAAAAGATCACGGTTTGAAGCCTGCCAACTATCGAGCGTAAAGTATTTTTTCCTTGCCAAAGGCCGGGCCTTGTTTCTACCCACAAGTGTACCACTTTATTTATACGCTATAGTTTAAGATAAGCCTGAGATTCAATCCTGCGACCACCTAGAAGGGAAACAGTGGGGTTAACCACGAGGATATATAGCCTCAGTTGTCTCATATTTCTACCGATGCTGACAGACAATGACTTCTTTTGAATAATACGAGTTACATTGAAAGGGTAATGAACACACTTTGGTACTTCAACTTCAAGAATCGAATCTTTCAAATACTGCAAGCTAAAAATTCATGCAATGCACGCGGAGCTGAATCTATTAAGAGGGATGATACGGCCCATGAATAATGTGGAAACGATTCTGCAGGGAGAAAAGAAACATTTAAGAGAATATCTACAAAACATATGGCGATGAAGATAGTAAGAGGGGAAAAAAAGAGAGAAGGAATTCAATGTTTAGTCGTGTTATATACCTTGATTCTAGATACAAGCTCCAAAGCGCCTTCGAAGTCGATGGTCTTTTCTTCAACGACGGTCTTTTCTCTGACAATGCAATACCTTTTCAGTAAGAAGGAGTTGAAGCCAGCTACGAGCTCAGGATGCTCCTTGAACAATTCTCTCACCCTCGTAATAAGCACATCCAAGCTGATGATCCTGCGATCGAAACAATAATTATGGGGTAATTTAATTAAGATAAAAAAAACACAAACCACAAATTCATCATAAATGTTATTCAGTCCGAAGGTTTTGCTGATTCTGCTCAGCTTGATTGACGTGACAACGTACAACGATAATCGAGCTAAGCGGAATCTATCGGGAAAACCATCGGGCTCAACAGCGCAACGATGACTGACCTCCTGCGACAATAGTCCCCCATGACTCCGGCGAATTCATCAAACATCTCACGATCGTCCTTAAGGGTATCCTTGACCAACATAACAAACTCATTAATTTTCTCATTAGTATGGTCCTTCATGGCTGGCATAAAGTTTCTTATCTGCCGTTGTAGGACTCTGCCAGCGGTGGCCTCGGACACCGTATCCGTTTGCCTGAAATTTCATCACATTTGGCCAAAATTCAAGAATTAACACCAGAGCAAAAGCAAATCGAAAAAACTGAATGACGGAGAGCGAGAAAGATAGGGAGGCTGGGCTCACAGATGGCCGGGAGACAAGGTGGGACGCTTTGGTTGGGAGCCCACGTCACCATCACCGTCGTCTGGGGGATTCTTCATATCTCCGGTGAAGAACTGCACAGAAGACTCCGGTGAATCGAAGGTTTGGCAGTGGGGAGAGGGGGAGTGAGACTTCCGCTACTTCGAGTTGCATGCTAGGCTCGTTTTTGGGTTAATGTGGGAATTTTTTTTTACTACGTGGGGATTTCGCTCCAGATGCATAGAACCGTTGATGGAAGAATAGAGAGCCGTCCGATTATATTTTACACACCGCCACGATCTACCCACTGCACTCATACACTTTTTTACATACAATTAGATTGCTCAACTTTTCTCCTGCATATTAGGGAATGGTCCGAACTCAACATCTGCAGCGAAATCCCCCACGCAGCAAAAAAAAAATCCATGTGTGAGAGGTCCCTTACAACAGATCCGTTCGGTGAACAGGATCCGCATTAGATACATTTAGCCTTAGGTCGTCCAACAGATCAGTTCAATGAACATGACCAAGATTTCTAGGGAACCCTGAAAATAACCTTAGCTAGCCTCTTCTTTCTCTCATCTCTCTCAAGCAGCAATGATGGCGAAGGTGGGCACGATCAGCGGAGGTCCCAACGAGGGCACCGGTAGCCTCAAGTTGCAGTTGCTCACCGTCGCCAGGAGATAGGCATTGGGCGACAGCGGCCAACAACAAAGACGAGAGGCAGGCAGTAGGTGGAGGGTTCGGTTCGGATTAGGTCTAAGGTTTATCCCATGGCCTACAGTTTTTTGTGTTTAGGTTCAGTTTAGTTTTAGAAAGAAGTGAGCATGATTCCTAGCTTTTGTTGCGATATTGGATTAATAGTCATAGATTCTCTATTGTAATTCTTTCCTATTATTTTCTTTTCCTAGTTTAGAGATATTTCTCTGTTAGGCAAATAACTTAATTATAGGAATAGCTTGATTGTAGGATCTCTACTATCTCTATAAATATGTACATGTAAAGATACAAAAAGATGAACACATGAAAATATTCTACTCTGTTTTTCAAGTTGGTATCAGAGCCACGAAACCCTAAATCATTCTTCTTTGAATCCTTAACCATGAGCAAGTCAGATTTTGAATCATCTGTCACCAAATCTACCCCCATCATTATTCAACACGAAGGTTCATCATTCAATGCAGGAATTATATTGAATGAGACCAACTATGATCTGTGGTCTCAAATGTTAGAGATGCAAATTGCTGAGAAGGAGAAACTCTCCTTCATTCGTGGCACATCGCCGCCGCCTAAGGAGAAAGATGAAGGCTATGAAAAGTGGTATTCAGACAATCAGAAGGTCAAAAGATGGTTGCTGAAGTCTATGTCCCCGGAGATTATGAAGCGATACATTCACTTACCTACCGCACGAGATATTTGGAAAGCTCTGTCTAAAGCCTTTTATGATGGAGCGGATGAATTACAAGTTTTTACCTTGAACCAGAGGGCTTTCTCTGCCAAACAAAATGGCAGACCACTCTCTATATATTATGTAGAGCTGACTGAAATCTTCAGTGAGTTGGATCATCGTGATAAGGTGGTCATGGTGGATGAGACAAATATTGCATCCTATCAGAAACTGCTTCAGCGACAAAGGGTGCATATCTTTCTCGCTGGATTAGAGGGTGATTTCGAGCAAGTGCGCGGCGAAATCTTGAGGAAGGATCCTATCCCTGAATTAGAAGAGTGTTATGCCCTAGTTCGCTGCGAAGATGTTCGACGCGGGGTGATGAACGGACAACTGGAAAATTCTGAAGCTTCAGCCATGGTGACTCGGAACCGGTCTAATCAAAACTGGTCTCCTCAACACCAGCAAGATCAAAAAAAAACCCATCCATCCTAAGACTGCTAATGGTGGCGACAAATCATCATACAAATGTACTCACTGTGATCAAACTGGTCATACAAAAAGTCAATGCTATGAACTTGTGGGATATCCGGAATGGTGGGATCATAGCCGTGATTCTCGGAAGAAGAATTCCAAGAAGGCTTCTACTGCTGCAATTATTGAAACAAAGACAGAGGATGATCGCGGTGAAAAGTCCTCGGCATTGGCAGCAACAGCAGGTAATGGTGGTAAGGTTTTAAATATTTCTACACCTGTTTCTAATAGTGCATGGATAATTGATTCCGGTGCTACGGATCATATGACATTTGATTCTAGACAAGTTTCACCTTTTAAACCTTCCTCACAAAATTCTGTTTCCACTGCCAATGTTACCTCAATTCCGATTATTGGGGAAGGATCCTTGTCCCTCACTAACACCTTGAATTTAGATTATGTTTTGGTTGTTCCCTCTTTAATTATAATCTTTTGTCAGTTTCTCAAATAACCATTGCCTTATTTTGTGTTGTCATTTTTTGGCCTGAATTTTGTGTATTTAAGGACATCCGGACAAGGCAGACGATTGGTTGTGGAGTTAGGCGAGGGAAGCTGTATTACTTAGACTTGGTGTCTAAAAGTTCAGATGAGTTGCGTCAAGCTTTAAAGATTGGGAGTTCTGAGGAGAAAAAAAAAATTGAGATATGGTTATGGCATCGACGTCTAGGGCATGCTTCTTTTAGTTACATGAAGAAATTATTTCCTAGTTTATTTGCAACTGTGGGGGAAAAATCTTCGTGCCGATCCGAAGACTTCACCTCACCAGTCAATTGAAGTTGAAGTTGAAGATCGTTGGTCGATCTGTTAATTGGAAGATAGGTTTGAAGGTTGACGTCTCGATGGCTTAGAGTTAGTGCTTTAAGCATACAAGCAGAGAGAAGGTTGACACAAGTGTGATCTCCGAGTTCAGCCGAAGCCTACGTCTCCGTGCTATAGGGAGCAACCCGAATTCACTAACACTTCGTTCGAAGTGACCTCGACAGGCCGAGTGTCACTGAAGTCTCTCCGATCTCTTCAGAGACAAGAAGAAGATCGAGGAGAGGTGGAGGATATGAGAAGATAGAAATTCCAGAGCTCTGGTTTCTGGATTTTGACCTGGATCTCAGATTGGATCCATTTACATTCGAAGGCTCTGCTATTTATAGGATTCTCTGGTGGTAAATGGCGGTTTTCTGCTATCGTATCTGGGGATCCTCCAGGTAAGGCTGGTGGGTCCCGCTGTAGTCTTCGGGGGCCCACCAGGCAGGGCCGGTGGGTCCCGTTGTGGTCTCCGGGGGCCCACCAGGCAGGGCCGGTGGGTCCCGCTGTGGTCTTCGGGGGCCCACCAGGCAGGGCCGGTGGGTCCCGCTGTTTCTTCGGGGGCCCACCGGGCAGGGCCGGTGGGTCCCGCTGTTGTCTTCGGGGGCCCACCGGGCAGGGCCGGTGGGTCCCACTATTGTCTTCGGGGGCCCACCGGGCAGGGCCGGTGGGTCCCACTGTTGTCTTCGGGGGCCCACTAGGCAGGGCCGGTGGGTCCCGCTGTTGTCTTCGGGGACCTACCAGGCAGGGCCGGTGGGTCCCGCTGTTGTCTTCGGGGGCCCACCAGGCAGGGCCGGTGGGTCCCACTGTTGTCTTCGGGGGCCCACCAGGCAGGGCCGGTGGGTCCCACTGTTGTCTTCGGGGGCCCACCAGGCAGGGCCGGTGGGTCCCGCTGTTTGCAGACTTCTTGCCAAAATTTGCACCCACAGTTACCCCCTCCAAGTTAGCTAAGACGCCACCTTGGCTGGCTTGGATTCGTGGTGCAAAGCTAACGACCCCCTATCACACACACAGAGGAGCTTTGTCGAGTGTTAGCGCCAAAGGACTGATCGGTCGAACTCGACCGATCGGTCAAGTTCGACCGATCGGTTAAATTCAACCGGTCGAGGTCAAAGTGATCGGTCAAAAAACATAGTTTTTTGACCGATCCAGTAGAAATTCGACCGATCGGTCAAAGTGATCGGTCAAAGTGATCGGTCAAAGTGATCGGTCAAGGTGATCGGTCAAAGTGATCGGTCACGGTGATCGGTCAAATTCAACCGGTCGAGGTCGAAGTGATCGGTCAAAAAACATAGTTTTTTGACCGATCCAGTAGAAATTCGACCGATCGGTCAAAGTGATCGGTCGAAGTGATCGGTCGAGGTGATCGGTCAAAGTGATCGGTCACGGTGATCGGTCAAAGTGATCGGTCACAGTGATCGGTCAAATTCAACCGGTCGAGGTCGAAGTGATCGGTCAAAAAACATAGTTTTTTGACCGATCCAGTAAAAATTCGACCGATCGGTCAAAGTGATCGGTCGAAGTGATCGATCGAGGTGATCGGTCAAAGTGATCGGTCACGGTGATCGGTCAAATTCAACCGGTCGAGGTCGAAGTGATCGGTCAAAAAACATAGTTTTTTGACCGATCCAGTAGAAATTCGACCGATCGGTCAAAGTGATCGGTCGAAGTGATCGGTCGAGTTGATCGGTCAAGGTGATCGGTCAAAGTGATCGGTCAAATTTGATCGATCAACGAAAGACCCTCTGCCAGGGTCGCGGATTAGATCTGATGGATTAGATCGAAGAGGGGAGGATGGCCTCGACCCATGATTGTTGAAATTTGAGGATGCTGTAGGGGGGTTGTCGGATTTGGATGCCAATCAGGTTGAGGGAGGGAGGAGGATTGATTGCAGCTATAGATGACCCATTGAGAGAAGAAGGTTGATTGATCGGGTGCAAATCGCCGATCGGGTGGAGGTAGCCGATCGGGTACAGATCACCGTTCGGGAGAATTTCGCCGATCGGGTGAATTTCACCGATCGGGTGAAAATCACCGATCGGGAGGTGGTCATCGATCGGATGCAGATCACTGATCGGGAGAAGTTCACCGATCGGGTGAATTTCACCGATCGGGAGGTGATCATCGATCGGACAAAAACAGTCGGTCAGGAATTGGTTGATCGGTTGGAAACAAGCGTTTGGCACCAGATCCAGTAGGTTTTTGGCCGATCAGATGGAGGACGAAGGGGAAGAAGGGGATCGAGGTTTGCTGATCGGGCGAATTTGACCGATCGGGCAAATTCGACCGATCGGAGGCACTGATCGGGTGAATTTCACCGATCGGACAAAAACAGCCGGTCAGGAATTGGTTGATCGGTTGGAAACAAGCGTTTGGCACCAGATCCAGTAGGTTTTTGGCCGATCAGATGGAGGACGAAGGGGAAGAAGGGGATCGAGGTTTGCTGATCGGGCGAATTTTGACCGATCGGTCAAATTTGACCGATCGGTCAAATTCGACCGATCGGGCAAATTCGACCGATCGGAGGCACTGATCGGGTGATTTTGTACTAAATCTGGAGAAAAACCCTCTCTGCGACCGATCGCTGAAACCTTGACCGGTTGGTTTTGCCCGATCAATCGCCGGCAATCGATCGGTAGCAGAGTTGCCTTTGCCGGAGGAGTCCAGTGACGCCTTCGGCTGCCCCGCCTGTCATCGTCGAAGAAGGGAAGGGGAGGAGCTGTAGCTGGGCTCGATCGGGTGCGCGTTGCCGATCGGAGCCGAGGGTGGCGTAGAGGTGGCCATCGCCGGATCCGCGATCTGCAGCCGCTCGAAGAGAAGGAGAGAGTGCTCATGCTCTGGGTCACGGGCTCCCACTGTTTACTCACGGGGCTGTTCTCACTCTACTGTTCAGTCACGGGTTTTGACTACTCAAAACTGTACTGTGCAGTCATGGGTTGTGACTTCACAAGAGGACCGTGCATGGCTTTGCTCCCTCCATGTGATGTGGAATGCTGGTGGGCTCTCAGTTGGTGGAGCATGATGTGGCAACATAGCCAACTCGTTTTGCCATCTTGTGTTGCCAACTCCATCATGTGGTGCATGTCCTCATTGCTGCTGGAAACATTTGGTGAGGGCCTTGAGATGCCATACAAACTTTGTGCTCTAGGTGGATGATTCACCAAGTTGACAGACCAAAAGTTGGCCAAGTAGTTAGCAACCTAGTATTTCCCCAAGCAAAGTGGATGTCTCTAGGTGGATGCCATGCCAAGTTGACAGCATCAAACAATGGATAGCGAATCATGGCCGTTGATGGATGCTTGGTGTTTGCTCTGTTTGAGAGGCACTTTGAATTGGATTTGAACGGCAAGTTGGGTTCCGAGTGGAACTTTCTCTCTCGGGCTTGAGGGGTCTGTCTCGAAGTTGTAATGCCGTGGCACTGCTGTACTGAGAGTGAGTCACCGATCGGACTTGAGTGTGGTTTGATGTATCTGTATATTTTGTCTCTAGGAGTTGCATTCTGGAGTCCGTCATCTTTCATCTAGCGTCGAATGTGTAGACGAACATGGGCGACTCCCAGCCAAGGGGCTATCCTTCGATTGATCTCCACTAATCAGTAACGGTCACGAGGGTCGACTACTGTTGGAAGATCGGACGACGAAGGGCGGCCGATAATCCGTAGCATTGAAAGCCATGCCACAGGAGGTCATGTAAGTTAGTTGAGCAGGTCTAATCCTTGTCGTATGGAAGTTTGGATCGATCGAATGTCGATGCTACGAATCGAGATAACTCGATCTCTCGCAAGATCAGCTTGTACTCACAAGTCTTCGAATGCACAAGCATGTACGAATGACGTGCGTACCTAGTTTTCCTCCATTGGTGGACTAACCAGGGTAGAGAGTGCCTTTAGAAAGCAATTGAATGTTTGAGTGTTTTGAATAGAATTCGAATGACTTGCTACTGAATAGCGCTGAGGCCATGAGCGAAGACTTCGATTGAATGCCGAGACTCGGGTCTCGGACTTTGCTGCCACGTGCCAAGGTTGCAAGCTTGGACTTTCGACCAAATGCCAAGATGTCGGTCTCGAACTTTGACTAAATTTGGACTTTGTTCGAATGCTGCGGTTCATGCCTCAGACTTTGCCCTCGAATGGTTGATGAGTCTTCATCTGTAAGTTTTTGAACCTTCAGGCACTTTGTAGTGCCAAAATGTGTTGGAAGATTGTTTCTCCTATCTCCTCAGTTGACAGGAGTTGGGTCGCAACGTTCTCTTAACTAATTTGGAGCGTGGAGCACATGTCTTTGTATATTGATGCTAGCTATAGAAGAGTGTAGATTCACCCCCTCATCGGTGGTGGACTTCTAGAACGCGTCTTCCTCGAGCATGAGAGCGCGTGATGCTCTCTTATATGAGTGTTGAGTGGTAGAAGTCTTCTGTAGTGACTTGGTAAGTTTGAGGGATGTCCTGCCTTTGGAGCGACGTTGGTTGAATGCTGCAGAACGCGTTGGACCTTGATCTTCATGTCGAGATGTGTTGTGGCTGAGAGCTTGGGGCTTCGCTAGGGTGCCGAGAGCAAGTCTCGGATTTTGTACTTGCTGAGTGCCGAGGTGATGGTCGCCTCGGACTTTGTCTGCGAGCACCGGAGCTCTCTCTCCAAGTTCGTTAGGTGCCGAGACGGTGTTGGTGTCTTGGGATTTGTAGGGTGCCGAGGCGGCGAAGCCTGCCTCGGACTGTCTTCGAATGCCAAGGTTGTCTCATTGGGCTTGTTTGAATGATGAAGGTTAGAATTCGAAGTATTTAGCGTAGTGCCTTTGTATCGGTCGACTTAGGCGAAGCGTCGTTTCAGTCGTACCTGCGGGGCACATAGCTTTGTACTGTTGCAGGTTAGTCGGTCGTGTCGCAACGCGAACCGATCTAACTGTGGTGAGGCACGGGCGCATGTGTCCTTACGTGACAACGGGAGCGTGTGCAACACCAATGATTCGGAGTACTTAGCGTAGTGCCTTTGTATCGGTAGACTTAGGCGAAGCGCCGTTTCAGTCATACCTGCGGGGCACATAGCTTTGTACTGTTGCAGGTTAGTCGGTCGTGTCGCAACGCGAACCGATCTAACTGTGGTGAGGCACGGGCGCATGTGTCCTTACGTGACAACGGGAGCGTGTGCAACACCAATGATTCGGAGCACTTAGCGTAGTGCCTTTGTATCGGTAGACTTAGGTGAAGCGCCGTTTCAGTCGTACCTGCGGGGCACATAGTTTTGTACTGTTGCAGGTTAGTCGGTCGTGTCGCAACTCGAACCGATCTAACTGTAGTGAGGCGCGGGCGCATGTGTCCTTACGTGACAACGGGAGCGTGTGCAACACCAATGATTCGGAGTACTTAGCGTAGTGCCTTTGTATCGGTAGACTTAGGCGAAGCGCCGTTTCAATCGTACCTGAGGGCACATAGCTTTGTATTGTTGCAGGTTAGTCGGTCGTGTCGCAACGCGAACCGATCTAACTGTGGTGAGGCACGGGCGCATGTGTCCTTACGTGACAACGGGAGCGTGTGCAACACCAATGATTCGGAGTACTCAGCGTAGTGCCTTTGTATCGGTAGACTTAGGCGAAGCGCCGTTTCAGTCGTACCGGCCTGCGGGGCATATAGCTTTGTACTGTTGCAGTTGATCAGCCTCGGAGCATTGATTGGATAGAATTTGAAATGAAGCTGGAAGAGGCGGCGATCGCTCCGAACTATGTCTTCAAGTGCCAAGACTATCTCCTTGAACTTCGTCGAATGCCGAGGCAGCGAGTGTGCCTCGGACTTTGCATTCGAGTGCCAAGGTTGTCCTTGGGATTCGCCGAATGCCGAGGCAGCGAGTGTGCCTCGGACTTTGCGGATATGTAACATATACCTTTGCCTATCACCTCTTTGTAGTCTTCAAGTGAGCCCTTTCGTTTCGAACCTCACCCCCAATGTAGGGATTGGAGGAGAGTCAGACTTGAAAGGCTTAGGATATAGATGAGAGATATCGACGATGGATTGTCTAGAAAGAGCGAGTTGTTGGATAGAAGTTGAGCCGTCGACTCATTGAATGAGTTTCGGGTCGAAACTGATGTCGTTGTGAGTAACTTCCCTCTGGATGATCCTGATAGTCTTCGCCATTCAGTGAAAGCGGAGGAAGCAACCAGATCGCTCGTGTCCAATAGGTTGTCTGCTCAACCGAGGGAGTTGAGAAGTTTGACTTTGAAGATCAGTTGTCTGCTCAACCGATCCGATGTTGTCGTCAAGCGCACTGAGCTTTTTGAACGAATCCCACAGACGGTGCCAAACTGCGGGGGAAAAATCTTCGTGCCGATTCGAAGACTTCACCTCACCAGTCAATTGAAGTTGAAGTTGAAGATCGTTGGTCGATCTGTTAATTGGAAGATAAGTTTGAAGGTTGACGTCTCGATGGCTTAGAGTTAGTGTTTTAAGCATACAAGCAGAGAGAAGGTTGACACAAGTGTGATCTCGGAGTTCAGCCGAAGCCTACGTCTCCGTGCTATAGGGAGCAACCCGAATTCACTAACACTTCGTTCGAAGTGACCTCGACAGGCCGAGTGTCACTGAAGTCTCTCCGATCTCTTCAGAGACAAGAAGAAGATCGAGGAGAGGTGGAGGATATGAGAAGATAGAAATTCCAGAGCTCTGGTTTCTGGATTTTGACCTGGATCTCAGATTGGATCCATTTACATTCAAAGGCTCTGCTATTTATAGGATTCTCTGGTGGTAAATGGCGGTTTTCTGCTGTCGTATCTGGGGATCCTCCAGGTAAGGCTGGTGGGTCCCGCTGTAGTCTTCGGGGGCCCACCAGGCAGGGCCGGTGGGTCCCGTTGTGGTCTCCGGGGGCCCACCAGGCAGGGCCGGTGGGTCCCGCTGTGGTCTTCGGGGGCCCACCAGGCAGGGCCGGTGGGTCCCGCTGTTTCTTCGGGGGCCCACCGGGCAGGGCCGGTGGGTCCCGCTGTTGTCTTCGGGGGCCCACCGGGCAGGGCCGGTGGGTCCCACTATTGTCTTCGGGGGCCCACCGGGCAGGGCCGGTGGGTCCCACTGTTGTCTTCGGGGGCCCACTAGGCAGGGCCGGTGGGTCTCGCTGTTGTCTTCGGGGACCTACCAGGCAGGGCCGGTGGGTCCCGCTGTTGTCTTCGGGGGCCCACCAGGCAGGGCCGGTGGGTCCCACTGTTGTCTTCGGGGGCCCACCAGGCAGGGCCGGTGGGTCCCACTGTTGTCTTCGGGGGCCCACCAGGCAGGGCCGGTGGGTCCCGCTGTTTGCAGACTTCTTGCCAAAATTTGCACCCACAGTTACCCCCTCCAAGTTAGCTAAGACGCCACCTTGGCTGGCTTGGATTCGTGGTGCAAAGCTAACGACCCCCTATCACACACACAGAGGAGCTTTGTCGAGTGTTAGCGCCAAAGGACTGATCGGTCAAACTCGACCGATCGGTCAAGTTCGACCGATCGGTTAAATTCAACCGGTCGAGGTCAAAGTGATCGGTCAAAAAACATAGTTTTTTGACCGATCCAGTAGAAATTCGACCGATCGGTCAAAGTGATCGATCGAAGTGATCGGTCAAAGTGATCGGTCAAGGTGATCGGTCAAAGTGATCGGTCACGGTGATCGGTCAAATTCAACCGGTCGAGGTCGAAGTGATCGGTCAAAAAACATAGTTTTTTGACCGATCCAGTAGAAATTCGACCGATCGGTCAAAGTGATCGGTCGAGGTGATCGGTCAAAGTGATCGGTCACGGTGATCGGTCAAAGAGATCGGTCACAGTGATCGGTCAAATTCAACCGGTCGAGGTCGAAGTGATCGGTCAAAAAACATAGTTTTTTGACCGATCCAGTAGAAATTCGACCGATCGGTCAAAGTGATCGGTCGAAGTGATCGATCGAGGTGATCGGTCAAAGTGATCGGTCACGGTGATCGGTCAAATTCAACCGGTCGCGGTCGAAGTGATCGGTCAAAAAACATAGTTTTTTGACCGATCCAGTAGAAATTCGACCGATCGGTCAAAGTGATCGGTCGAAGTGATCGGTCGAGTTGATCGGTCAAGGTGATCGGTCAAAGTGATCGGTCAAATTTGATCGATCAACGAAAGACCCTCTGCCAGGGTCGCGGATTAGATCTGATGGATTAGATCGAAGAGGGGAGGATGGCCTCGACCCATGATTGTTGAAATTTGAGGATGCTGTAGGGGGGTTGTCGGATTTGGATGTCAATCAGGTTGAGGGAGGAAGGAGGATTGATTGCAGCTATAGATGACCCATTGAGAGAAGAAGGTTGATTGATCGGGTGCAAATCGCCGATCGGGTGGAGGTAGCCGATCGGGTGCAGATCACCGTTCGGGAGAATTTCGCCGATCGGGTGAATTTCACCGATCGGGTGAAAATCACCGATCGGGAGGTGGTCATCGATCGGATGCAGATCACTGATCGGGAGAAGTTCACCGATCGGGTGAATTTCACCGATCGGGAGGTGATCATCGATCGGACAAAAACAGTCGGTCAGGAATTGGTTGATCGGTTGGAAACAAGCGTTTGGCACCAGATCCAGTAGGTTTTTGGCCGATCAGATGGAGGACGAAGGGGAAGAAGGGGATCGAGGTTTGCTGATTGGGCGAATTTGACCGATCGGTCAAATTTGACCGATCGGGCAAATTCGACCGATCGGAGGCACTGATCGGGTGAATTTCACCGATCGGACAAAAACAGCCGGTCAGGAATTGGTTGATCGGTTGGAAACAAGCGTTTGGCACCAGATCCAGTAGGTTTTTGGCCGATCAGATGGAGGACGAAGGGGAAGAAGGGGATCGAGGTTTGCTGATCGGGCGAATTTTGACCGATCGGTCAAATTCGACCGATCGGGCAAATTCGACCGATCGGAGGCACTGATCGGGTGATTTTGTACTAAATCTGGAGAAAAACCCTCTCTGCGACCGATCGCTGAAACCTTGACCGGTTGGTTTTGCCCGATCAATCGCCGGCAATCGATCGGTAGCAGAGTTGCCTTTGCCGGAGGAGTCCAGTGACGCCTTCGGCTGCCCCGCCTGTCATCGTCGAAGAAGGGAAGGGGAGGAGCTGTAGCTGGGCTCAATCGGGTGCGCGTTGCCGATCAGAGCCGAGGGTGGCGTAGAGGTGGCCATCGCCGGATCCGCGATCTGCAGCCGCTCGAAGAGAAGGAGAGAGTGCTCATGCTCTGGGTCACGGGCTCCCTTTGTTTACTCACGGGGCTGTTCTCACTCTACTGTTCAGTCACGGGTTTTGACTACTTAAAACTGTACTGTGCAGTCACGGGTTGTGACTTCACAAGAGGACCGTGCATGGCTTTGCTCCCTCCATGTGATGTGGAATGCTGGTGGGCTCTCAGTTGGTGGAGCATGATGTGGCAACATAGCCAACTCGTTTTGCCATCTTGTGTTGCCAACTCCATCATGTGGTGCATGTCCTCATTGCTGCTGGAAACATTTGGTGAGGGCCTTGAGATGCCATACAAACTTTGTGCTCTAGGTGGATGATTCACCAAGTTGACAGACCAAAAGTTGGCCAAGTAGTTAGCAACCTAGTATTTCCCCAAGCAAAGTGGATGTCTCTAGGTGGATGCCATGCCAAGTTGACAGCATCAAACAATGGATAGCGAATCATGGTCGTTGATGGATGCTTGGTGTTTGCTCTGTTTGAGAGGCACTTTGAATTGGATTTGAACGGCAAGTTGGGTTCCGAGTGGAACTTTCTCTCTCGGGCTTGAGGGGTCTGTCTCGAAGTTGTAATGCCGTGGCACTGCTGTACTGAGAGTGAGTCACCGATCGGACTTGAGTGTGGTTTGATGTATCTGTATATTTTGTCTCTAGGAGTTGCATTCTGGAGTCCGTCATCTTTCATCTAGCATCGAATGCGTAGACGAACATGGGCGACTCCCAGCCAAGGGGCTATCCTTCGATTGATCTCCACTAATCAGTAACGGTCACGAGGGTCGACTACTGTTGGAAGATCGGACGACGAAGGGCGGCCGATAATCCGTAGCATTGAAAGCCATGCCACAGGAGGTCATGTAAGTTAGTTGAGCAGGTCTAATCCTTGTCGTATGGAAGTTTGGATCGATCGAATGTCGATGCTACGAATCGAGATAACTCGATCTCTCGCAAGATCAGCTTGTACTCACAAGTCTTCGAATGCACAAGCATGTACGAATGACGTGCGTACCTAGTTGTCCTCCATTGGTGGACTAACCAGGGTAGAGAGTGCCTTTAGAAAGCAATTGAATGTTTGAGTGTTTTGAATAGAATTCGAATGACTTGCTACTGAATAGCGCTGAGGCCATGAGCGAAGACTTCGATTGAATGCCGAGACTCGGGTCTCGGACTTTGCTGCCACGTGCCAAGGTTGCAAGCTTGGACTTTCGACCAAATGCCAAGATGTCGGTCTCGAACTTTGACTAAATTTGGACTTTGTTCGAATGCTGCGGTTCATGCCTCAGACTTTGCCCTTGAATGGTTGATGAGTCTTCGTCTGTAAGTTTTTGAACCTTCAGGCACTTTGTAGTGCCAAAATGTGTTGGAAGATTGTTTCTCCTATCTCCTCAGTTGACAGGAGTTGGGTCGCAACGTTCTCTTAACTAATTTGGAGCGTGGAGCACATGTCTTTGTATGTTGATGCTAGCAATAGAAGAGTGTAGATTCACCCCCTCATCGGTGGTGGACTTCTAGAACGCGTCTTCCTCGAGCATGAGAGCGCGTGATGCTCTCTTATATGAGTGTTGAGTGGTAGAAGTCTTCTGTAGTGACTTGGTAAGTTTGAGGGATGTCCTGCCTTTGGAGCGACGTTGGTTGAATGCTGCAGAACGCGTTGGACCTTGATCTTCATGTCGAGATGTGTTGTGGCTGAGAGCTTGGGGCTTCGCTAGGGTGCCGAGAGCAAGTCTCGGATTTTGTACTTGCTGAGTGCCGAGGCGATGGTCGCCTCGGACTTTGTCTGCGAGCACCGGAGCTCTCTCTCCAAGTTCGTTAGGTGCCGAGACGGTGTCGGTGTCTTGGGATTTGTAGGGTGCCGAGGCGGCGAAGCCTGCCTCGGACTGTCTTCGAATGCCAAGGTTGTCTCATTGGGCTTGTTTGAATGATGAAGGTTAGAATTCGAAGTATTTAGCGTAGTGCCTATGTATCGGTCGACTTAGGCGAAGCGCCGTTTCAGTCGTACCTGCGGGGCACATAGCTTTGTACTGTTGCAGGTTAGTCGGTCGTGTCGCAACGCGAACCGATCTAACTGTGGTGAGGCACGGGCGCATGTGTCCTTACGTGACAACGGGAGCGTGTGCAACACCAATGATTCGGAGTACTTAGCGTAGTGCCTTTGTATCGGTAGACTTAGGCGAAGCGCCGTTTCAGTCGTACCTGCGGGGCACATAGCTTTGTACTGTTGCAGGTTAGTCGGTCGTGTCGCAACGCGAACCGATCTAACTGTGGTGAGGCACGGGCGCATGTGTCCTTACGTGACAACGGGAGCGTGTGCAACACCAATGATTCAGAGTACTTAGCGTAGTGCCTTTGTATCGGTAGACTTAGGCGAAGCGCCGTTTCAGTCGTACCTGCGGAGCACATAGCTTTATACTGTTGCAGGTTAGTCGGTCGTGTCGCAACGCGAACCGATCTAACTGTAGTGAGGCACGGGCGCATGTGTCCTTACGTGACAACGGGAGCGTGTGCAACACCAATGATTCGGAGTACTTAGCGTAGTGCCTTTGTATCGGTAGACTTAGGCGAAGCGCCGTTTCAGTCGTACCTGCGGGGCACATAGCTTTGTACTGTTGCAGGTTAGTCGGTCGTGTCGCAACGCGAACCGATCTAACTGTGGTGAGGCACGGGCGCATGTGTCCTTACGTGACAACGGGAGCGTGTGCAACACCAATGATTCGGAGTACTCAGCGTAGTGCCTTTGTATCGGTAGACTTAGGCGAAGCGCCGTTTCAGTCGTACCTGCGGGGCATATAGCTTTGTACTGTTGTAGTTGATCAGCCTCGGAGCATTGATTGGATAGAATTTGAAATGAAGCTGGAAGAGGCGGCGATCGCTCCGAACTATATCTTCAAGTGCCAAGACTATCTCCTTGAACTTCGTCGAATGCCGAGGTAGCGAGTGTGCCTCGGACTTTGCATTCGAGTGCCAAGGTTGTCCTTGGGCTTCGCCGAATGCCGAGGCAGCGAGTGTGCCTCGGACTTTGCGGATATGTAACATATACCTTTGCCTATCACCTCTTTGTAGTCTTCAAGTGAGCCCTTTCGTTTCGAACCTCACCCCCAATGTAGGGATTGGAGGAGAGTCAGACTTGAAAGGCTTAGGATATCGATGAGAGATATCGACGATGGATTGTCTAGAAAGAGCGAGTTGTTTGATTGAAGTTGAGCCGTCGACTCATTGAATGAGTTTCGGGTCGAAACCGATGTCGTTGTGAGTAACTTCCCTCTGGATGATCCTGATAGTCTTCGCCATTCAGTGAAAGCGGAGGAAGCAACCAGATCGCTCGTGTCCAATAGGTTGTCTGCTCAACCGAGGGAGCTGAGAAGTTTGACTTTGAAGATCAGTTGTCTGCTCAACCGATCCGATGTTGTCGTCAAGCGCACTGAGCTTTTTGGACGAATCCCACAGACGGCGCCAAACTACGGGGGAAAAATCTTCGTGCCGATCCGAAGACTTCACCTCACCAGTCAATTGAAGTTGAAGTTGAAGATCGTTGGTCGATCTGTTAATTGGAAGATAGGTTTGAAGGTTGACGTCTCGATGGCTTAGAGTTAGTGCTTTAAGCATACAAGCAGAGAGAAGGTTGACACAAGTGTGATCTCCGAGTTCAGCCGAAGCCTACGTCTCCGTGCTATAGGGAGCAACCCGAATTCACTAACACTTCGTTCGAAGTGACCTCGACAGGCCGAGTGTCACTGAAGTCTCTCCGATCTCTTCAGAGACAAGAAGAAGATCGAGGAGAGGTGGAGGATATGAGAAGATAGAAATTCCAGAGCTCTGGTTTCTGGATTTTGACCTGGATCTCAGATTGGATCCATTTACATTCGAAGGCTCTGCTATTTATAGGATTCTCTGGTGGTAAATGGCGGTTTTCTGCTGTCGTATCTGGGGATCCTCCAGGTAAGGCTGGTGGGTCCCGCTGTAGTCTTCGGGGGCCCACCAGGCAGGGCCGGTGGGTCCCGCTGTGGTCTTCGGGGGCCCACCAGGCAGGGCCGGTGGGTCCCGCTGTTGTCTTCGGGGGCCCACCGGGCAGGGCCGGTGGGTCCCGCTGTTGTCTTCGGGGGCCCACCGGGCAGGGCCGGTGGGTCCCGCTGTTGTCTTCGGGGGCCCACCGGGCAGGGCCGGTGGGTCCCGCTGTTGTCTTCGGGGGCCCACCGGGCAGGGCCGGTGGGTCCCGCTGTTGTCTTCGGGGGCCCACCAGGCTGGGCCGGTGGGTCCCACTGTTGTCTTCGGGGGCCCACCAGGCAGGGCCGGTGGGTCCCGCTGTTTGCAGACTTCTTGCCAAAATTTGCACCCACAGCAACCTTTGATGTTTCTAGTTTCAAATGTGATGTTTGTGAACTTGCAAAAAGCCATCGTGCTTTGTTTCCATTAACTCTGAATAAAAGTCAAGCTCCTTTAATGATCATACACTCTGATGTTTGGGGTCCATCTCTAAATTTGCTACTTTGGATGGATCACGTTGGTTTGTTACTTTTATTGATGATTGTACCAGGATGACTTGGGTATGTTTGATGAAGTCCAAAAGTGAAGTAAACTTGTTATTTCAAAAATTTCATAAAATGGTTTGTAGTCAGTACAATGCACAAGTTCAGGTTCTCTGCAGTGACAATGGAGGTGAATATTTGAGTTTTGAATTGAAGCGGTATTTGGAAGCC
This sequence comes from Chamaelirium japonicum, assembly GCA_947650365.1. Taxonomy (NCBI): domain Eukaryota; kingdom Viridiplantae; phylum Streptophyta; class Magnoliopsida; order Liliales; family Melanthiaceae; genus Chamaelirium; species Chamaelirium japonicum. Next base: position 43,035,013 of record OX393557.1, on the reverse strand, counting down.
CATGGAACCATTCATCAAACTATTTGTTCCGATACACCCCAACAGAATGGGGTGGCGGAGTGGAAAAATCGTCACTTGTTGGAGGTTGTCCGTGCTTCATTGATAGAAGCACATATGCCTTTATCCTATTGGGGACACGCACTTACCTCTGCAGCATATTTGATCAACCGAGTACCTTCCAGCACTATTGATTTTCGGACACCATCCCAGGCTCTCATTGAAGCAATTGTTGCTCCAGTTGTTCCAAACTTACCTCCTCATGTCTTTGGTTGTGTAGCATTTGTACATCTTCATATGCATCAGCGCAACAAGTTGACACCTCGAGCATTGCGATGTGTCTTTTTAGGGTATGCTGCTTATCAAAAGGGGTGCCGATGCTATCACCCTCCAAGCAAACGAATGTTTGTTACAATGGATGTAGTTTTCCATGAAGACTCGATGTATTTTTCCTCTGAGCCTGAACTTCAAGGGGAGTACCTGGAAGAAGTTCAAGCTCTAGACTATGATTTTCTGATCTCTATAGAAGGGGAACTCTCTGAACCTGGTAACAATCTGAATGGGAATGAAAAGGAACGCCCTGAACTTGGTAATGAGAATGTTGGTGAATTGGATTTGAGTGGTATAAATTTGGACCACAGTGGTGATGAACGTGATGAAGACCTATAAAATGAAGTTGTGGATCAATCTCCATCTGAATCTCTCTCACCACAGGCAACCGATACACCAAACCAATCGCCTGCTGAGGATGGTCATGCTGTAGTGTCTGAACTACCAAGAAAACAACTACCACCGCGTCAAACCAGAGGTATTTCCAAACCCACATATGAACCCGAACTTTCTAGTAAAGTTAAATATCCTATGAGTCATTATGTGTCTAACCATCGCTTGTCTGAACCAAATAAGTCATTTGTAAATCAATTATCTACTGTATCTATTCCTAACAGTGTGCAGGAAGCCTTAGCTGACCCAAGGTGGAAAGCTGCTATGAATGAGGAGATAAAATCCTTGCAGAAGAATGAAACTTGGGAACTTGTTGATCATCCTCCAGGGAAGAAACCAGTTGGATGTCGGTGGGTTTATACTGTGAAGCACAAAGCAGATGGTACAATTGAACGTTTTAAAGCGAGACTGGTGGCAAAAGGGTACACCCAAACCTATGGAATTGATTATACAGATACATTTGCACCTGTAGCTAAAATCAACACAGTTCGAGTCTTATTGTCTCTAGCTGTGAACCTGGATTGGCCATTGCAACAATTTGATGTAAAAAACGTCTTTCTGCATGACGAGTTGTCCGAAGAAGTGTACATGGATTTGCCACCAAGGTGCATGATACTAGAAGTGCATTGTCTGAAAGTGTGCAAATTAAAGAAATCGTTGTATGGGCTAAAACAATCTCCGAGAGAATGGTTTGGAAGGTTCACGAAGTCCCACACTTTATTCTTGAAAAAACAACATGGTAAGATCACTGCCCTTATTGTGTATTTTGATGACATGGTGGTTACAAGAAATGACCCTGATGAAAGGAAGGCTCTACAAAGTTATTTGTCAAGAGAATTCGAAATGAAAGACCTCAGTCACTTGAAATATTTTCTTGGGATTGAAGTGTCTCGATCTGATAAAGGGATTTTCTTGTCTCAAAGAAAATATGCTTTAGATTTGTTGCAGGAAACTGGTATGTCAGCATGTCAACCAGCTGATACACCAGTAGAAGAAGGATTGAAGTTATGTGTTGAGACTAATTAGGTGTCTGTTGATAAAGGGAGATATCAGAGGCTCTTTGGAAGATTGATGTACTTAGCCCACACTAAGCCAGATCTTGCCTATGCATTGAGTATTGTTAGCCAATTTATGCATAATCCTAGAGAACAACATATGAATGCAGTTATGCGCATTTTAAGGTATCTGAAGTCCGCTCCTGGAAAGGGCATTTTGTTCACTAAAAATGTAGATTGTCAAAGTGTGGATGCATATAGTGATGCTGACTGGGCTGGAGCAATAGATGACAGACGATCTACTTCGGGATATTTCACCTTTGTAGGTGGTAATCTCGTTACATGGAGAAGCATGAAGCAGAATGTTGTTGCACGTTCAAGCGCAGAGGCTGAATTTAGGGATATGGCACTTGGAATATGTGAAGCATTGTGGCTAAGACTTCTCTTGATGGATTTGGGCTATCTGCCTAGGCAACCGATTCGGCTTTATTGTGACAATAAAGCAGCATGTGATATTGCTCATAATCCGGTACAACATGATCGTACAAAGTATGTGGAGGTAGACAGATTCTTCATTAAGGAGAAATTGGATGAGAAAATTATCGAGTTGCCTAAGATTCGATCCGAATATCAATTGGCTGATATCCTCACCAAAGCTGTTTCAAGTCGAGTGTTCTCAAAGTTTTTGGGCAAGTTGGGCATGTGTGACATCTATGCACCAACTTGAGGGGGAGTGTTGCGATATTGGATTAATAGTCAAAGATTCTCTATTGTAATTCTTTCTTATTATTTTTTTTTTCTAGGTTAGAGATATTTCTCTGTTAGGCAAATAACTTAATTATAGGAATAGCTTGATTGTAGGATCTCTACTATCTCTATAAATATGTACATGTAAAGATACAAAAAGATGAACGAATGAAAATATTCTACTCTGTTTTTCAAGTGCTTTCTCCTTCCCCTCCTCCTCCTTGATATCTTCTTGATACCAGATGTGTCCCGAGGCCTCCCAAGTCAATCGATAAGGGTGTCTAGTGCCTCTGTCGCCTCCGGTCGTGTTCAAACCCACCACCGTCGATCTGTGCAACAAACCGCCTCCTTCCCCTCCTCCCCCGCTCCTCCTCATTGATATCTTCTTCTTTCTCCTGGCCTCCTAATACCTTTTTTTCACTTCCTCCTCCTCATCTTTCCTCCTTGTTGAAATCGTAACCATCGGTGACGAGTAGCCATCGACATGGTGTATGTTCAGTGGTTAACAGTGGGTAGCAACCTACTGTTAATAAGTTAAACGGCGGCGCTGAGATGACCGTCTTTTTAGAAAAGGTGAGGGTTACACTATCGCAACACACTCACATCCAATACCATATCATGCATATAATACGAGCAAGGTTCGAAATCTCTATTTCGGTGGAAATTTCGACCTTCTGGATATGAAAATATTTCGTGGAAATATTTCGATAGTGTGGAAATATTGCAATTTTGTAGAAATGGTGGAAATATTGATTTTTTGACGGAATTTTTTAGTGAAACTCTGGATAGTCATAAACCAAGTATAGATACACACTTTGGAACACTCAAATAATATTTGTACCCTATCTAGGGGTGTAGAGCTTCACATAACATGTATTCAATGTATTGAGTATGTGAGTCTTGTGCAATCTTATTTGGTTCGGTTTTGATATATATTTTTTAAATATTTTTTAATCTTTTTTTTGGATAAAAATATTTTTGAAATAAAGATTAGTTGATTGTTAAAATAATGTTTCAAACGATTTTGAAAGCGGACTTAAAACAAGAAAGTTATGCAAATTTGAAATTGTGTAAAAATTATACTGACATGTGAAACATTTTTTTTACTAAGTCTGAAAAAAAGAGTTTTTATATAGAAAAGCTTTTATACATTCAAAATTTCCTAAGACGGACCATGGTTTTCTAGATGCACTCGTACTTCTACATCTTGTGGAATTTTTTGAGCTAAAAAGAAGTTGATTTAATAACTTTTCTCACCATGTAGATTTTATAAAAATCCATAAAAACTGTTTTCTCCTACTAAAACTGAAAGTTTACTTTTTGATTCCTTTGTTTTTTGATTTTTTTGATATTTTTATTGAAATCAAATGAGGGGGTATTTGCTTATTTACATATAATAACTTAAAGTAAATGAAATTAAGTAAAACGACATTTACTTAAATGTTATTATATGTAAATAAGCTGCTGAGAACCAGGCCCCTAGTCCCCTTTTATAACCAGCCAGTCACAGAATTTCGGATAAATTTTGCGAAATTTTTTGATATTTTCACAAAATTTCGACAAAATCTCGCGATATTTCGTGGAGATGGAAATATTTCGTGGAAATATCGCGATATTTTGCGAAACCGCTCGATATTTTGACATTTCCAGTTCTGCTCGAGATTGCATGTGGTATTTCATATCGGGTTTTCATTTTTCCGATATATTTCGCGATATTTCGCGAAATATATCGATTTTTTGTTCTTTGAATACGAGACACCAAGAGCTGATATCTATAGGTTTGTAAACCGGCAGGGACGAATCCCAATGCACTGAACACTAACTAGGGCTGGCAATTTTGGACCCGACACGAAGTTAGAGGGTCTGGTCAGGGCTAAACGGGTTCGGGTCGTAAACGGGTCGACACGATAGACCCGTTTAATAAACGGGTCGGGTTCGGGTTTAGGGTCTGGGCACGGTAGACCCGGAAAGACCTGTTTAAAATTCAACGGGTCGTGTCGGGTCTACCCCGCAATCCGATACTGTAATATATAGTATCAACGGGTCTATCGGGTTAGGTCGGGCCGGTCGGATTGGGTCGGATCCGGTCAACTGAATAAACCCATGTGATAAACGGGTCTTATCGGGTCTACCTGTTTATAAACGGGTCGGGTACGGGTTTAGGATCTAGACACATTAGTTAAACGGGTCGGGTCCGGGTCTAGGGGTTTTGGACACGACCCAAAACAAGACACGACACGAACCCGACCTGACACGACCCATTGCCACCCCTAACGCTAACTGATGCCTCACACCACCATGAGTTGTCCTGCAGAGTTGTCCCCCAGTATGTTCAAATGCCATTACTCGTGGTTTAAGCTAATCATTATGATTAATCATAGGACCTTCTCTCGAATGTAGTGATGACGTATCTTTAACATGCTTCGTCCTTGCATGAAAGACATGATTATCGGCAAGCTTAATAGCCGATAAATCATCACAATAAAGTGAAATAGGTCTCTCTCTGGTTGGCGTAGGTTCTCTAACAAGAGTATCTCTGCTTTGCTTCGGTGGTCCAACCCAAGGTTAAAGGGATATCCAGTAGTAGATCGATAAGTCAACATCACAACACCCAATCAACTTACACATGCTTCTTTCAAAGAAGATGCATAATCGGCAGTACCTTTTATGCATCTCAAATTCTACGAACTACCTCGAGAAGAGGCTTCTTTGTTGCTGCATGAATCGGCTTACTACTCCAATTGCATTTGAAGTATTGGTCGATTTAGAGTCGGGGTGATCAAACTCCCAACACGCTGCCTATACATAGAACGATATTCAAAGTCATCACCATCATCTGTACTTTTCCTTATATTTGTTGGGATTGGTGTGTCTTGTATGCCAATTCCAGCAATGACGATATTATATTAGGATCACACAACTAAGACTCATATCTATATGCATGAGATGCATAAACTAACTAGTCTGTATTAGTGTAGTTAAGGTGAGTCGTGTGTGTGGATGAGATTTATACACGGGAGATGTGAGCCACTGTACACACTTATACATGTTCATATTCAGTTGTTAGACTAGACATCTATCATGAAAGACTGTAACACCTTGATTTCTCGCTTAGGATAAATGGTCTCTCTCGACTATCGATCTGAGATCCCGAGTCAGTTAGTGTTAATGTATTAAATGTACATTGAACAAAATTAGGAGAGGAAACCATTCAAGACCATATGACCTCTACTTCATTGCACTTAGAATTTATTCAAACTGTTTAGTAGTATGCATGCTCCTTGTAGGGTCCGGACCGTCTCCTAAGAGGGTTTGGACTGTCCAATGAAGGTTGGGACCACTCATGTGTTTTTTGATTCCCTCTTGAGTCCAAGGGTTCAGACCTTAGGCTTGCCCGTGTGATCAATGATGGTCTGGTTTGCTTGACTTGAGGGTCCGGACCGCTATATGCCTAGATCTGAGGGCCATCCTTCAAGGGTTGAGTTCCATATTTGAAGGGAGATGCTTACTACTTTTAGGGTAAGGATTTGGACTTCTCTTTCTAGCCAAAAAAAATTTGAAGGGAGTTTTTCCAAATTGGATAAGTCATCCCTAGCCTCTTGTCAATAGGTAGGTATTTTCATCGATTTCAACATAGGATTTGAGTTGTATTCATGAGAGATTAGTATTCTTAATCCCTCCTACCTAATTGGATACAAAAACCCCTTCCTTGCTATGTTCATAGAGTTTAAATCGATTGGGAGTTCACTTTAGCAAGCGGCTTAACTAGGGTTCATCAAGAGAAGCGTCTCTTTAAACTGTCTCCCATTAGGAAATCATCCCTTCGAGGCAAGCCTATGAAGCGTCAGAAGCTGTGAAATTCGAAGGACTTTGTGACGAAGGGTTTCGTGACAAAGGACAAAAGACATATGATTTGCAGGCTGGAGAAGAGTCTCTACAGGCCCAAGAAAGTAGTACAAAATTTTTGATTCATTCATATTAGATCAATGCTTTAAGCGTACGTTCATCGATCATTATGTTTATGCAGATACTTCATGGAGACCATTTTCAAAATCTTTTTAATATGTATGCCGACATGTTGACCGTGGATTAGGATGTGAACATAATCAGCAAACTGAAAGCAAATTTGTTAAAGTCCTTTGATATGAAGTACTTGAGGCCAACATGACAGATCTTTGGCATGAAGATCAGACATGACAAAAAACCTTGGAAGGTTTAGCTGTCACAGGATAGTTATATTGACCGTGTAGTAGAATGGTATAGTATGCATAATACAAAGGTGATTAACACTATACTAGCTTGAGGAGTTTGCCAACTATCGAAGAAGGAAAAAGGGAGATAAAGGCGATTCCTTATGCTTCAACAATAAGGAGTTTGATGTATGACATGGTTTGTACAAGACTAGCTATTGCTCATGCAGTTGGTATGGTGAGCAAGTATATGGATAATCTTGGGAGGTTGTCAAGTGATCATGAGGTACTTGAAGGGTGATTCAAAGATATGATTATGTTTTGGTGATAAGAAACTAGTTCAGGAAGGGCATATACATTTAGACATGATGTGAGATATGGACAACAAACGATCAACTTCAAGGCATATAGATTTAGACATGACATGAGATATTGACAACAAACGATCAACTTCAATGCATATGTTTACGCTAGCAAGGGAGCAATGTCTTGGCAGTCAAAGCTTTAGAAGTGAGTGGCATTATCGATGACTGAAGCTGAGTACATTGCTATAACTGAAGCAAGAAAGGAGCTTCTATGGATAAAGTGTTCCTTCAGAGCTTGGGTGTGAAGCAGTAGTTTTCATTGTTTTGTGATAGCCAGGGTGTGATTGAGCTATGCAAGAATCCGACTTGTCATGGGTGCACCAAGCATATTGATGTGTGCTACTACTGGATCCGAGATGCGTTGGAAAAGGAGTGCATATGCATCTTGTGAATGTGCATACGAACAATAATTCAGCGGACATGATGGCCAAGATGATCACCAAGCAAAAGTATGAGCTCTATCACGAGCTTATTGGGATGGAGTGATCAGTTGATAGAGGTCTCCCCTTCATGGGTTTGGAGGGAGAGATTGTTGTGTTTCTATACCCATGAAGACCAAGCAGGATGTCACACGATGGGGTCATTGTGTGCATGATCATGGAAGCACGGAACTGACATCAGAGCCAAGAAGAGATGAATCAGAAAAATCATGCGCACAGTTTACCCATCGTGCACTCCCTATTGGGCATGTAAAAATTCATGTTCATGATGAAAAATTTGTGCACATGATTCCTTCGTGTCAGTTTTAAAGTTGTCGCATCGTGCACATTTACCCATCGTGTGCACGCTAGCAGTAAACTGCGTGCTAGTTCGAGTTTTTCCATATATAGGTTGATTTTTGGTTCTGATAGGGAGAATTTTTTTTGGTACATTATTCATAGAGATGTGACGGCTATGATTTCTTCTAGAGAAAGAGAGAACTCTAGACGAGGATTCTCCATGGACAGATGATTGGGTTAGAGGCTCCGTGATCGTGATCCTTCGACATTGTTGGAGAAGGAGAGGAGGTAAGTGCTTTCTAGAAGAAGGAGGTGTTGCTTGGGAATTTTTTGTTCTTCTTTCATTGTGAAAATCTTCCAAGCTCGGACAATGGTGGACGTAGCCCTGGATTGGATGAACCACCTTAAAAATATTGTGTGTTCTCTGTGCTTGTTTGTTATGTTATTTGCTCTGTGATTGATACCAAATCAAGTGTTTCCGCATCACTAAGCATTCAGCAACCATAGAAAAACTCAACCGAAAACAAGCATCGTTACTCCAAAAACTGACTAGACAGCCACCTGGCAACACTACACACTTTTCGAAGCAAAGTAAAACCCTCTATAGGAGCAAAATGGCATTTCAAACATTATAAAATAATTTAATAAGGTTAAATTTAGAGCAGAATCAGAACTTACTACATGGCTCACCAATCACTCAACAAAATACACCTCACGTGCTAAGGCATGATCCCGTGGTACAAACGATCAACTCAGGATATAGCCGAACTTCAGGCTTCGCATGTCGTTTTAGTCACCATATCGTAGTCATGACTCGTAAGAAGAATTAGTCCAACCCTGCCTGAATGTTCCTGATGCACCTCACAAAGGCTGCATGTCCCAGCTGGCTGACTCAGCTAAGATGGGATCATTAATTGTCAAATGTTGTGGACCGCCCCCCCCCCCCCCCCCCCCCCCCCCCCCCAAATTATCGCATCGCACGAGGTTTGGCCCCTGTCGACAATCACGGTAACGGTTCAGCACGTGACGACGCTCCATCACCAATGGCCGCAGAGTTCTAACAAGGGCTAGAGATCATGGCAAGATGGGTGACAGGAAAAAAAAAAAATACTACTTGGGGATTTTGCTGCAGATGCTGAGTGAGCCATCTGGACCATTGATGAAAGAATAGAGAGCCATCCGATTATACCCTTTTTACATACAATCAGACTGCTTCTTTTTCTGAATATTAGGGAACGGTTCAGATACCTCACTCAGCATCTGCAGTAAAATCCTGACGCAGTAAAATTTTTTCCGTGGGTGACAGACCAAGTCGAGTAATCCGAACTCCGGCTTCTCTTTCCTTTACTGGTTGTCACGCCGGAGGGCCCTTAGTCCGATCAAGGGCCAAACATCACTAAAGTGAGTTAGTATTTGGTTGCAAGTTTGAACACAACTTGAACTCACTCGACCATGTCATCTCTTTTTATTGGCAAAGTGTGCAAAGAAATAGTTATATAAGTTTGGACAAGCAACCGGAATTTCTGATTTAATACAAGAATACAAAATAAGGAGAAAATCAAATACAAACTGAAGGTGAAAGGCGTGCAAATTAAAACTAGATCATAAGGGTGGGCAGCACCATCTGCAGAGCAGATCTTCTCTGATTTTTGAAGCGCTTCGCGGTGGCTCTTAGCATCCAACTCCATCCCTGTTAATAAGCAAAATTGATGAAGACAGCATCCACAAAGATTAATTAGTTGTGTTCTTCACCTCAAGTAATCTATCAGTTCTTATATGTAACAATAGCAAACTATTTGTACTAAAACGGGGTCGTAAGTGGAGGTCCACAGAGGGTATATGAAGCATCATCACCTATTTCCCTAGTCGATGTGGGACTAAACCCAACAACCTCCTCCTCACATGAGGCTAGGGCTGAATATCTGCCGGCCCCACTCTAGTGCGCGGAGATTAGGGGAAGAGGCACACCTTGGTCTGAGTAGAGTTTGGCTCCAATACCAATTGTAGATACCCTCACACTCCAAAACCCGAATCGTAAGGGGGAGGTTCCCAGAGGGTATATGAAGAACCATCTCCCATCTCCCAACTCCCTAGCCGATGCGGGACTAAACCCAACACTATTTACTCTATCAAGTAAAACTCAAATCAACTCTCTCTCTCTCTCTCTCTCTCTCTCTCTCTCTCTCTCTCTCTCTCTCTCTCTCTCTCTCTCTCAATTGAAGCAAATCTATGCAAAATCTAAGTCGAGAACCGCAGATGGGGTTATGGGTTCCTCGGAGAGATCTGATACAGAGACAATTTTGGTTGAAGGTGGGGCATTTACCTTTCTAGGTGAAGAATTCGGAGAGAAATCAGAGCTCATCTTTGAAACATTCTTCTTCCTCTTCTTGAACATCTGCCCTTTCACCTTCCGAAGCTTTCCGGGAGAGAAGTTCAACGGGGCTTCGATACTGCGAGCGGGAGTCGGGGCGTAGCTCCGGACGCGGGGAACCAGTGGAGACCATAAAGAGCTCTCCGTGTAGTCGAAGTCGTAGGCCGAGAAATCTGGGAATTTGCAGAGGAGTTCCCTGGACATTGATGGGTCGAGGTACTCCACCGTTATTACGCGCTCCACTATCATCTCCGATCGGTAGGCTGATGCTTCGCCGGGGATTTAGGTGGCGTGAGGTGGAGGAAGGAAACCAGGGAACAGAAGGCTTTGACGATGAAAATCGAAGGAAAAGAAACGACGAAGGGGAGAGGAAAAGTGACCGTTGCTGATTTGAGACCAGGGGACGTGCTTTGAGGAGGACAACGAAGCAAAAGAAAGACAAAGGAGATGGAAAAAGTGACCGTTGTTGCTAATTTGGTTCTTGCAAAAGGTAACCGTTGTGATTTTGAAATAGCTCGGCGGCTCGGAACCGACTCGTCTGTATGCAGAATTTATTCCGAGTCGCGCGGATTCGGGGCTCGATGGCGTCAGCCGTCTGATGGAAGGAATACCCACAGGTGAATCTGCAATTAGTATGGGGAAAAAGAGTATTTTATAAATTCAAATAATTATAATAATTAAAGAAAAAAAAAATCTAAATTGGTATATTATTATTAATATTATAGACCAGAAAAATCCTTTCATGTGGGCACTTGCCGCACTACAACGGTCGCCTTTGGGCTTTCGCCACCACAATCGGCCTCCTACAGACCAGCCAAGTGCAATTACACGACACCCCACCATCGTCGTCCACTTATGACCCTTTTAAATTGGAAAATGCTAGGTAGCCAGTGGCGGAGCCAGGAATTCACTCCAGTGGGGGCAACCTTTGCTTGGCTTTAAAAGTTTTATCCAATTTCTACTAACAAAGGATTTGAATTGACTATAAAAAAATTTTGCTTTCAGTTCATAGACACACAAAAATATTCCATTGAAAAAAATATTACACAAAAAATCGTAAATAACTATCGAGAGAGAGAGAGAGAGAGAGAGAGAGAGAGAGAGAGAGAGAGAGAGAGAGAGAGAGAGAGAGAGAGAGAGAGAGAGAGTTTCAGTCGACGCTACAGGTGGGCTGCACTTGCCGATCGTGTCGTCGGCCACGGGTTTCGGACAAAGAATGGCTGGAGTGGACAGGAACGAAGTCATGAAGAATACAATTCGAGTCGTGAGATTCTGCGAGGCTACTGTGAGATAGTCGTGGGACAAACGAGAAAGATGAACACTGATTTTTTTGGGGGGTAAATTACACTTTACCCACTTAAAATTAGCTCAAAAATATTTAAATCCCTCAGTTCATTTTGTTCAAAATGGCTCCCTAAAGTTTGAAATGTTAGCATATACACCCTTTTGTCAACTACTTTATTTCCTCATTGGGTAATCTTTTATCTGATGAAAACTTAATTGAAAGGAGTAAAATGTAGTTCTTAAACTATTGGCGGGTTAAGTGTCTTTCAGCTAAACTTCAGTGGGCAAAGTGTACTGCTTATTGACAAATCAGACCCATCAGGTCTTAGTGTGGTGTGAAAGCACTGAACACATCTTCACTTCATTGGTGGATTGTCAATTTGCTTGTTGACATAGACCGTACAAATAGCATAACTCTTTTTTTTTTCTAACCTCAGTGGGGGCAGCTGCCCCCACTGGGCCTATACTGGCTCCGCCTCTGGTAGCCAACTAGTTTGCTAACTTTTGGGTTGCCAACTTTACGTGGCATCCTCTGGCTCATCCCATGGCTCCCACAAAAACATTCTCATCAATGAGGACTTGCTAGTAGGTCTGTTAATCTGGTCCTTCAGAAAGGTTACCCTGTCCGGCCTGGCCCTCCAAAGCCCTGCACGTCAAGGGTTGGACCGAGTCCAGTTTTCATAAGCCCTCCAAGATGAGGGCCGTGCCAGGAAAACCTATGACCCGACCCTGCTATGCCCTGCCGTCCATATATATAAATTATATAATATTTATAATACTTATTAAGGGGCTAAATCAACGACTAAGTGGGACTAATCAATAATTAACCAGTCACTCACTCTAACCCTATAGGAATTGGAGCTATCAAGTTTGGATATATTAATATTAGAAGTATTATATAACACTCATAAGACTTATAATACTTTTAAAGTTGTTTCATCAGTCTCAAGCACGAATAAATAAGTGGGGTTTTAAATAAATACCAAAAACCTAAAGACACTAGTATAAGAGAAGTTTAAGGAGAAAAAAAAGATTTAACCATTCCTTAATGGCCTAACTGAATAAATAGATATATCGATAATCCTTATCTTATTGATATCAACTTGGCCCTAGATCAACCCTGGCCCTTGAAGGGTCGAGCTAGGGCCCATCATTTTTCTGGTTCTGAATGGCTAGAGCCGGGCTAAGACCTACATCCTAAAATAAAGGGCCGGACCGGATTTGATCCCAACCTTGCCCTAGCCCTGCCCTTTGACAGGCCTACCTGCTAGTACTCCACATCACGTGGAGTTGGCAACAAAAGTTGGCAAACGAGTTGGCTATATAGCATTACTTTTTTAAATTTGGACGTCACTTTTATCCACTCTGTTGTAAATCCAAACCCGTTCTTTATGCCCAACCTTCAAAAGCATGTTCATGGAGTATTAAAAATCAATGAGTGCGTGCACCATTAAAATCCAATGGGAAGAAAGAGAACAAATCCTAACACTTATTTACCTCTTTCAGCTCAAGTTTCTTTTACCAAGAATGGGACCGATCACTTTGCACAAAAACTGATATCTTCAGTGTGACAATGTGAAGCTGTAACCTATTTTGGGTGAAAACAACTTTTATTACTTTCTGTTTAGGTTTTATCCTCTTCGATCATGATGTGGCCTCTCATGTGAATAATACATGATTCTCTCATGAGGATTTTAAGTCCCATAGTCAAACTGACCCCAGTTGCTTTTAGTGTTATTTTTTTGACACTATATATATTTTCGGACCAAAACACCCTTATGCTCTATTTCCCAGTCTTCTCTTCCTTTCTTCACCTCCTCCCTGCCTTTCCCCCCTATTTTGGCTCAATCTCTGCCCTAAACCCCAAATCAACCTCGATCAGTGTCAAGAGGTCATCGGGTCAGCATCAATTCGTTTCAAGATGTCATTGGATCTCACTACTTCACTTCGGAGGCTGGAGCTCGTCGTTGGAGGCTACCGTCTATCGCTAGACCTTGCTAGTTCACGTCAGAGGTCACCAAAGTTTTGCACGTATCACTAGAGGTTCCGCGTATCATCGGTGTGGTCTCAGGGGAAATGTTATTCATACCCCAAAAATCTGTAATTAGCCCCCATTTCCAACAAACTTGAACACACCCTTTTATTTAATCATACCCCATTCTTATCCCAAAAATACTCTTCCCTCTTACACCCCACCCTAAATATATCGTGGTTAAATGGCCCGCCTTATCTTGATGATACCTCATCCCTTTCCGATGTTGAAGCCCCATGAGTATAAGAACGTGGAAAATGTTATTTTGATCACCTGCCATTCATTGATGGTTTGATGAGAGAGAGAGAGAGAGAGAGAGAGAGAGAGAGAGAGAGAGAGAGAGAGAGATGTCCCTCTTCTTTCTCTTTTGCTAGAGGGGTTAGATCTCGTATAGAGTAATCCAATCGAAAAAAGTGGGATCTTCGATCTCTGTTGTTGATGTTGCTGCCAATGACGCCACAGCGATGCCATTGTCATCGCTCAATTCCTTTTCAATTGCAGCCGATGCCCAAAATGTTTTTTGTTTTAGGTTTTAGTTGAATGTGGGGTATAAGATAAGAGTATATATAATATTTTAAAATTTTTAAGTAAGTTATTATGAAACCGTTGAAGAAACGAGGGCTAGTTACATAATTTTATATTTTTGGGGTATGAATAAAATTTTCCAAAAAAATAAAATTTTCCTCGCGTTAAACCAACGCTGAAGGCCGTATCAAGCGCACCGTCTATATAAATCTGCACGGCAAATCACCGCCCAAAACTCCCTTGACCCCGACGACATCGTCACGGCATCTCCTCCTCCACCCTCCAAGTCTTCCAGCACGCGGCACGCCGCCGCCTCATCCTCGACCACGACGACCAGGCCGACACTCTCCGCAACCGGTCCCTTTCAAGAAACAACTTCTCCGGCGGCTTGAAACCCTAATCTCCTCCGAGAGCCTTTCAGCAATCCAATTTTTTTTTTTGGAGTCACTCCCCATCTCTCTCTCGATTCTGGTCTTGCGTTGGGACGGTGTTGCGCGTTTCACTGGTGACGTGGTTTCCCTTGGCTCTGGTAGATTACATAGACCCCTTGAATCCCGCGTTCTGGCCCTCTTCTTCCATGGCTGAGAACAGTAGCAGCAGCAGTAGCTTGGCGGCGGCTGCTAAGACGGAGGAGAAGAGAGCGTGGGGCGACGAGGAACCCGAGGAGGACTTGCCTCCTCCTCCGCCGCCCGCCACCGGCGGCGAAGTGGAGCCCGAGTTGAAGAAGCTCGAGTCCCTTGCGATCTCCGAAAATAAGGGTGATGGAGGCCAATTCCTTGAAGACCCGGACGATTCAGACATCAAAGCTGTGAGAAATTGCCGCCCTCGGTACCCCTTTCCCGTTTTAGTGAATTCAAACCCTAATCTGAGGCTTTCTCGACGAAAAAGGTTCAATATGTTAGATCGCCTTGCTTGATTTACCCCTTTCCCTCTCCAGTAAGATTTCAGTTTCTTGATCTGAACGGAAAACAATGAATTGTTTGGTCGTTTATTGACGCCAGAAACATGTGAAAGATTGGATCTTTAAGCCCTTTTCCCTCACTCTTGATTGTCTGTATGACTACTTGCCTAATTAACAACGGGATTGATCGACAAAGTTCAATCTGTTCGATACAGGTTACATCGGGTGACAATGTGTATACTTCGGCGGCCAAGTTTGAAGATTTGAATCTGCCCAAGGAGCTGATACAGGGGTTGTACGTCGAGATGGGCTTCAGCAGGCCAAGCAAAATACAAGCTGTAACCCTCCCTATGATCCTTACTCCACCGTACAAGGATTTGGTTGCTCAAGCCCACAATGGCTCGGGGAAGACGACGTGTTTTGTGCTCGGCATGTTGAGTCGGGTCAATCCGAGCAAGAAAGTACCTCAGGCGATCTGCGTATGCCCCACCAGAGAGTTAGCCCAACAGGTTTCTGTACTTAATTTGCTTTGTGTATATTTCGTCTTCGTCATGGCAGGTTCTAACTTATAAGACTATGTACAGAATCATGCGGTCTTATTGAAGATGGGAAAGTATACTGGTATAACTGCGATGTGCGCGATACCGTCGGATTCTACGAGTTATGTCCCAATTGCGAAATGTCCACCAGTTACTGATCAAGTAGTAATTGGCACTCCGGGTACTATCAAGAAGTGGATGTCAGGGAAAAAGTTGAGCACACGGGATGTGAAGATACTTGTTTTTGACGAGGCTGATCATATGCTGGCTGAGGTAAGTTTTTGTACTTTATTAATGTTAATTATTTATAGGCATGTTCTCATTCGCTCTTAACAAGTGTTAGTACAAGACGACCCGAAATTGCTTAATATTATTTTCATGCTTAATCACAATTTTTAAAGTTTGCGCCATAGTTATTCGATGTAATCGTCATCAGCCCCTGAAGACGAGTTCTCGTCTTAAGTTTCAGACCTTAAGTATAAAATTATGCTGAATGCAACCAACATGAGTTCCTTTATTGTCTATGAGGAGTCGATTGTGGAGGAGGTTTAACATATTTGCTATTTTTAAATTTATTTATGAGGTGCTTATGTGAATGTTCTGAATTTTCTATATTAATGGGGCAAGGCGTGTGTATTTTCATGATTTTATGTACGCATATAGGAATGTTTTTGCCTTAATCAGGCAGATTTTTATTTCACCTTGTATGTAGAAGATCTATTTGCTCTGAAAATAGATCATCGTAGATTATTTGAGGCATAGAGGAATATATTACCTATTGGATTTTTCTTATAGGACACAAGAAATTGAATTTCTTACATGTATATGTTAAGCTTTTTAAAAAATCCAATCATAACTATTCTTACAAATATTTTCTTTAGCCGTTATATACCTCAATATATTTCATGATATTAGTATATTTATGGAAACCCTTTGAGAACAAGTAACATAATATGAGAAGAGGATTATATGAAACATTTGAACAATGGGAAAGAGTTGAGAATTGATGGGTACATTGAGAAAAAAAAATCATAATGCTTGCTTACAAGCAACCAAGGGGAAATGAGGAAAATCTAAGGCAATTAGTGATGACTAAGAACTTTTATATATAGAGAAGGATTATACTAGAAAAAAAGGTGGATGAAGATATGAAGAATACCATTGTCGGATTTAAAAGGATAAATGAGAGACTGTTAGGATTAAAGTCGGTTTAGATGGGCATATTATTAATGTAATTAGCGCGTATGTGGCGCAACAAAATTAGGTCGCCAAGTAAGAGGCAATTTTCGAAAGAGTTAGAAATATGAGTGCAAGGAATTCCATAGGGAGAAATGATATTTATAGGTGAAAATTTAAATGGCCATGTTGGTAGAAGTAATAAGAAGCTAAGAGAGTACATAGGGGACAAGGGGTTTCGAGATAGGAATACAATTGTAGACGGAGTTTGTGTTGACCTATGATATCGTGATAGTGGTGAGGTACACTCGTGCAAATTCTTGAGGACCAGGGCAGTCTGACATTCAAAGCCGGGTCTAAAGTCCTCAAAAGGACTTCAACCAATATTGTATGCTTAATTCAAAGTAAGAATAGATGCAGGCTCACCTATTGTTATAGGTGACTATCCAAACAAAGCAATGATAATTATAAAAAAATATGGATCTAGCTTATGATGATAATTTATTAAAAAAGGCTAAAAGCTCAATGAGATTGGATTGATCAAACTCGAACGATTGTGGGGATTATCATCAGATCCGGAGATGTCCGACGGGACTTGATGTTGATTCCGTGAACAACAGGGTCATGAGAACATGAGGTCGTGTCGCGGTCGTATAGATGACGGTAGGACGGAGCCGGATGTGTGGTGGCACGGATGACGAGGTGCCAATCGGGTGCGAGGTCGCATGAGCGGTAGAGCGTTAGTGGGTGCAAGTCGTACAGACAGTGGGACTGCTGCTTGGCGCAGGTTGCACGGACGCCGCGACTGCGGTCGAGCACGAATCACATAGACGGACGCGAGGCCCACGTATACCAAGAGTGAGATGAAATCCTTGGTTGATCCGGTTATGCACTCGTGAGTTACCTTCGTTGATGACGCTTTGAGATGAAGAAAGACAGGGTTGTCAAGGCATCGCTCAGGCGCCGCCTTGGCCGCCACTCATGCGAATTCGATCCATACGTTTTGTAGATGATGAGTTGAAAGTATGAGGTTTAATCACTTAATTGACATCAATGTAGTCAAGGTGGCTTGGTAGCACCTAGGCGTTTTGGCCTGTTTAGGTGAAGTGACGCCTAGGCAACAAGTAATTATTAAATATTTAAATAATTTTATATATAGTATAAATATGTATATCATGATTTTAGTAATCTAGTAGCATACTAGCATGTTGATTATAATTTCAACACTTAAAAGTCCAGTTATCTAGAAAGTATAGGAATACCGTATCCATAAAATGAATCAAAAAATAAAAAATGTTTCTAAAAATCAGAAAAAATTTAAAATATTAGGGTTAAGTTTAGATTTAATTCAACTCAATTTTGAAAAATTCCTAAATCTTATGAACCCATCATAAGAAATTGAGTTAATTTTACTCAATTTGAGTTAATTCTACTCACTTTTGAGTTGATTATACTCAATTTTGAAAACCCCCCAAATTCTTATGAACCAATCATAAGAATTTGAGTTAATTAAACTCAGTTTTGAGTTTATTCAACTCAATTCGAGTTAATGCAACTCAATATTAAGTTAATTCAACTCAATTTTGAAAATCCCCCAAATTCTTATGAACTCTTTATAAGAATTTGAGTTAATTCAACTCAATTTTGAAAACCCCTCAAATTCTTCTTAACCCATTATAAGAATTTGAACTAATTCAACTCAATTTTGGATTTATTTAACTCAATTTGAGTTAATGCAACTCAATTTTGAGTTAATTCAACTCAATTTGAAAAACCCCCAAATTCTTATGAACCCGTCATAAGAATTTGAGTTAATTCAACTCAATTTTGAAAAAACCCCAAATTCTTATGAACCCGTCATAAGAATTTGAGTTAATTCAACTCAATTTTGAAAAAACCCCAAATTCTTATGAACACATTATAAGAATTTGAGTTAATTTAACTCAAGTTTGAGTTTATTCAACTCAATTTGAGTTAATGCAACTCAATTATGAGTTAATTCAACTCAATTTTGGAAAAATCCCAAATTGGATCAAGTGAGAAACTGCTTAGGCGCCAGGCGGTCGCCTAGGTAGCTAGGTGGACCTAGGCGGCCTCCTAGGGAAAATAGCCCGCCTAGGGGGTCGCCTAGGTGCCTAGAGGTCCAAAATGCCTAGGCGACTCTTTGACTATAGAGATCGACACATGCGGATTATGTCAGTCTTGTGCAAGAAAAGAAATGAACGGATTGAAGATTAGGATCTTAGAGAAACTATGAGAATTACAACAGTCTAATGTTGCATAAATAGCATGATGTGTTCCTAATTCCTATCGCATTAAGCCCAGGGAAGAACACTAGTGTTCATCTTGGGTCTGGTCATTTATACTATTGAAATGGGCTTTCAACAAATAGTTATACATGGTGTTCCTGCTCGTTTGGTGTCACTAGTTCCATTCCTCTTTTGGATTGTGCATTTTCTAGATAGAAGCTCAGCTTTTTTTTTTCCTGTCTTGTGTGTCCCACCTTCTTAATAAATAAAAGGAAGAAAAATACGTTTTAACACCTAATGGATATCTGTTAAAGTTGGTACTTTTGCGTCTAAAGACTGTAGAATCTAGACTTCATGGCACTATAGAACGAGTCTGGAATGGTTTGAAGTTAATAATTTGAACTGTTTTCGAACACTAGGAGATGGTGCATTTGGGTTGTATTACCACCCAAAGATGTATCATGTTTTTCTGGATGGTTTTGGTTTCAGGTGCGAAAGAAAATACCCTTCGAAATGTCACTAGGACCACATGACGGACTTAAATTGGGCTTCACTTTATACTACCCATTTTTAGTTTTCTGGTCGGACGTATTAGAAAAATTGCATTTTTGCTAGTCCCAAGCCCGACCCATGTTTTTTTTTTTTGGCATGAAACTTTTGTACAACTCTTAGTTAAGCAACATATTGGTTATTAATTGATGCTCTCTGTATATGTAGGCTCATTTTTTGCGGTTGATTACCTTTTGACATGATTGTGTCTCCCTCACTGAGCATAGGTAGTCGTTATTAAATTCAGTCGTGTAGGTTTTTAATATAATTAGTGAATGGAGAATTGGGTACCAACCGCAAACACTTGGCCGAAAATGAAGTTCATGTGAAGCGGTGTTTTAAAACCCGCAAACTCGACTTGGAACCTTCCCGAGTAGAGTCGACTCGAAAACTCGGTCAAAACTAGGCCGAGTAGTTACCTAAAAATTGGTACGTATAATAAGTTATTACTATTTGTAGCCTAAAATTAAATATTTTTGATATATTATACATAATATTGGAAATTTTATTTAACCATATAAATAAATTGATGAAAAATGCAACTCGGGCGAGTTTTGAAACGGGTTAACCAAGCTTCAGACCGAATCAACTGAGTTTTGGACCAAGTCATCCGTGTCTTGGACCGAGTTGACCACGTTTTTGATTGAGTTGTTCCCCGTCCGAGTCGATGGGCATGTCGGCTCGAATTTCGGTCGGGTCGAGTCGAGTCGGGGCGAGTTTTAAAACACTGATGTGAAGTACTGCTCAACACTTCGCCATCATACTAACTAAATTCGAAGAATGTTCCAATTATTGCCAAAAAGAGCTAACTGTAAAGAGTGAGTTCCCTATAACATGTTAAACAAAGACTTGTTATCTATCTTCATGATAATCTTTGTAAGGATATTTCGAAGTGTTGATACCAATACGTCCACACAGTTATCTATTTTCTTATATTTTGGCTGGTTTGTATTATGCTTTTATGTGTATGTAGTTTCTCCTTTCCTTGTATTAGGTAGATTAATTGTTCGCAATATATCCAGGGATGCACTAATATTTTACGTGAAATCTAAATACTATCTTTGCATGATTGTTTAAATAAGTATTATTTGTGTTGCAGGATGGATTTAGGGATGATTCTGAGAGGATCATGAAGGAGATCCAGAGAAGCAGTGGTGACTGTCAGGTCCGTCTTCAATACTCTGAGGTTATTTCATAATTACATTTATTGTTCAAAAACTCAAACTCGGACTCCACCCGACTCGGCCAAGTTTTATCCTAACTCGGCTTGATTCAGCCAAATAACTCGACTCGAAATCTAGCCGAGTCGAGTCAACTCGGCCCGACTCGGACGAGTTTTACCGAGTTTTATAACAATATAATTACATTCATGCATGAAATAATGAATCTAATATGAGTTTGGTTGTTGTGTTGCTCCTGTTAAAATGCTAACTAATTCTGGCATTGTTTTTTAACTACATCACTGAGATTGATATGCATATATTAGACCGATAGTCTTGTCCCATTTATTTGTATCTGTTTTACCATTGGTTTCCACTTAGCGACAAGTCTTGTGGAATGTGCAGTGACCGAGTGTCTCAAAGCATCATGTTCTTCTCCCCTCGGAAAGTTCAACCCAAGTCCCTTAGTGCGATGCCTGGCATATATATGCTACATATCTCTAGAGTCTAAACTAGTTCAATGATTTTTTGCACTTAAAATTTCTATTTCTGCGGCTGTACATATCTTCTCCTTAGTTTATTAAGCTCTCATTCTTAGTATGCACACACATCTCACCTCAGTGTCCTCATCTTTCTTATATTTGCTCATGTTCATTGTTCCCTCTTCCCTTCGCTGTCCACATTCTGGTCCATTGAGGAGAGCTATTTTTATAATCATAGCGCAAGCTTCTGTGGATTTCTAATGGTATTTGATTATATGACTAACATTTTCAATAAATATTTTCAGTTCATCCATCTTCCTCTAATCATGGTGAACTATCTATATCAATCTTATTGTACTTGTCCACAATAAAATCAAGGTGACCAAAAGAACATGCTATAATCCTCTATTTCAACTGCATGGTCAGCTCCATGTGTGCTTTCTAAAGTTGTACACGATTTACTTTGTTCCATACGAAAAGTTCTTAGGCATTCATTCCGTAAACTTTCTTTCGTAATTCAGTTGAACATTTTCATTCACCTTGACTGTGTACATTTCTAGTTAAATACATGTACGGTTTAAAGAAAATTTTTCTTGCTGCTCATATAGAAGATGCGTGTAGTGGTGAATGCCGAAGATATGTAGAAACTGATGTATTGGGTACATGTGTATACTTGTGCATGTATTCCTTCATATTTATGTATGTAGGTGGGCTTATATAACCCTTGCATATTTGTAACATCGACCCATTTTGGTGCGTGTCTTATAGTAATAAAATTTGGACCGAAATGTCCGACATCTCAAGTTATCGTAGTTTCCGTATTTCGTTGCTATTCACTGCTGCCTTGGGGGCCTTAACTGATTATGACCGGGCAGAACTTTCGGAAGATCGACTTTGTGATATGAAGTCCCCTAGAATTTGGAAACGGAATCGCCAAATGACGGCATTGACCTTACTAGATTGTGTGAAACTTGGGATTCAGAACTTAAGAAACTGATTGGAAGTTGCTTGTGGCCTCGCATTATCATCCAGAGGTTCGTTGGAATCTATTTTAGATCTAGGGTAATCGAGTTCATTTTGTGACCAATTAGTTTGTGAATCAAGTCCTTTAGTCCCTGCCATTTTGGAGTTGAAAACTCTCTTATGAGCTTCCCTTCCCTCCTAGGTAATTTGAGGACCAGAGGGTTCAT
>OX393557.1:42840319-43007819 GCA_947650365.1 Chamaelirium japonicum | reverse complement strand
AAATTATGAAATGAATCGTAATTCAAATTGGACCTCACAGAAGGAGGAAATAAAAAACTAAGCAAGTGACATCTAAAGATGGGTGGAGGTTTTGAAAATGACTTGGGTGATGAATAAGATTTCATTGTATTATTTAAAAGCTGAACCAAAATAATTAACCAATCATATGTTGTTTACGATATAGTGTTGGACATTATCTTGCATTTCTTCCTTATCAGACAATACTTTGTAGTCCTATTGAAATAATTCTTTCCGATTGAAGAAGTGTATGGTCTAAGTATCACGAGACCCAAAATAGATCTATTCTGGCAAAAAGTCGAATAATCCAATAGTGGTCTTGGCTTTTTTTTAGATGTATTGTTTCTAATATGCTATTTTAGTAGGAATACATGTCCCGTGTCAGATAACTAACCTTAAACCCAAAATATTCCAAATACTATAGGATTTCGCACCATTAGTCTGCTGCTAATAGAAAGAAATAATCTTTTACATTCAGATAGGGGTGTCGATTGGAGTCTAAGATGCAGCAGAGAGTTCCAACGCAGCCAAACAAGCACTTAAACAATTCATCGTAGCCAAAAAAGAAACAATCATCGATCTTCCTCCTAGCTGGCTGGTTATGCGCATGCAATTAGCTCTCTCGGTACCTGTGTCCTCGATCTGTTATGTGATGACAAGCAGCCTTTAAATGTTGATGCTGTGTGGCCCGCTCAGTATGTTGCTATATTAGCACTTGCTGCAGCCACACCCTTACTCTCTCTTCTCTGCTGCTGTCAGTGCCATCCCTTACCATGCAACGTGTATGTGTTACTTGGACTGTTGCAGCTCATCCTACTCCTCTATTGGAACATTCCTTCCTCCTCGCAGGACGGCAAGATTCTCTCATATAGGAGGTGCTGTGGACCGATGGCCTCATTAGATTCCATAATATTGGATTAGTGATGATACAATGAAGTGATGGGAGCATTAATCGCGGGATTGTGATATACCAGGACCTCGGCATGTATTGCTGGATCCTCACGACAAACATTTCCTGTTTTTTGTTTTGTGGTACACTCTTTGTGGAGAGGTGGTGGGAGACATGGTTCACTATCCGGGGGATATAACAATTAAGCAGCAGGCTTCTCTTGCTTAGGCCAAATTCATAGCATCTGGAAAAAAAATTCGCACTTTTTTCCTTATTGTTTTGTCAAATTACAAATTTAAGATTGAAACAATTTGATGAAGGGAAATCCCAAAATCCATAATCAGTTGATGGATCTATAATTCGATTTGGAATCCATAGATTTATTCACTCTTAGAAACCTAGCCCCGTTTTTTAAAAATTTCCTACATATTTTATTCTTTGAGTAAATATTCGAGGTCTTGTAAAGGTTTTAATCTGCCCTTTCTACTCGACATTATCCTCAATCACACTAAAAATTTGCTTAGCTTCGTGCTTGGATGGACTTTGTCTTGATTTTCCACTTGAAATGATGCTCAATCTCACTAAGAAGATAGTCTGCCCATCCTTGTGCTTGGATGGACTTGAAAGTTGATACCTAATGAATTCCAAGCGACTTTACAGTTATTAGATGTGTAGATCGTACTGATTCTTGATGGATTGAGTTGGTAAAGAATCCAGTTCAACAAGTGGTCAATCCGGTAAAGTCGGACTGATTTCTCTTAAAGTATGACGGCTCCATATGGTTCTCAAGATTGTGGTGCTTACTATATCTTGAGATCAATGTTTAAAACTTGGGTATCGATAACGGTATCGGTCGGGTTTCAGCCGGTTCTAAGTTCTAGCCAAACTTGTACCGTCCCTTATTTTTTTTGTCAGAAAATAAAAAAAACTTTAAAATTCAGAAGAAATTCTAAAAATTCAGAAAAAAATTCTAAAAAATTAGAAAAAATGACTACTTCAGGGTTAGTTTTAGGTATTTTAGGGTGAGGGGATTTAATTTTTAGAACCTTAGGTAGTTACGTTTTAGTGGATTTACAGTAGAGAGACTTAAGAAAAATTAAGGAAAAAAAATTTAGGGCTTTTTTACAAATCAACCCATACAATCTTCTCAATGTAAGGTCCACATAAACAAAAAAAGGAGGATGAAAATAATGCCATAACTAAAGCTAGCTTACTTGGGACATTCAACATAGTATGAAATAAACATCAATTTCATTCAAATTAAAAAATATCCTTAACGAATAGTACAACTGGTTTACCTGGTGACCTAGTTACTAATCAGTGATATGCTGTCACTTTTGAAATCAACGGTCCTCACCTTGTAAGTACCATACAGAATAGGGAACGGGTTAGCATAGCATCGTAGAAAAAATCTAATTGCAGCATCATCATCCAAGATGGGGTCGACTGTGTAGAGATGATCCATAAGAATTTTCCGATCATCTGTTATCCCGATGTACGTGTTTTAAGATTGGTGCCTAAAACCTAAAACGACAACTTGGCAAGAGCGGGACATTCCGACAATGCTGAGATGCCAGTTGGCAGCAGTAGGTAGACCTATCAATATGAAGTCGGTAAGCTTGCAGAGTAAATAGTTTTAATTATTTCTGATGTTTTGTTAATTGTGATATAATATTGGGGGTTCAGATAGCAAAAGTATAGTCTGTAACTACAACCATGCTGTTGTTATACTACTGTTTTGCTGAATCTCTGTTCTGTCTCTGGGGGCAGGTGCCGTGTTCAACTTGATGTGCACTGAGAGGGATGTAGCGACAATGGAGAAGATTGAACGCCATTTCCAGCATCACATACCTGAGGTAAGAACTGCAGGCTCTTTTTTTTTTTCCTTTCTATCAACCTATGGACGTAACAGTCGAGCCCCCCCCCCCCCCCCCCCCCCCCCCCCCCTCTCTAATGTTCAGGTTGTTAATTGGAAGAGCGAGCAGGAATTTGAGGCTGCCTTGAAAGACGCAGGTCTTCTATAAAGTCTCCCCATCCAAAAGGTTTAAAGGCTTGAGTTGTGTGCATTCTTAACTTAAAAAGTCTGGACGATGAAGATCCCTTTTGGCGGGGTATATGTATATGGATGTGCTTGAATGGTCATGCTGAGGATCCAATTTTTGTATTTATTATTTTTTTGGGGACTTTGTTATGTTTGTTTAAGGGAATGGTGGTGGTTCTTGACTCGGTTTTAGAATTTGTTGATTTTGCTGTGGGTGTTCTATCTAAAGAAGGATTATGATCACACAGTGTGTGAAGAAAGCTGCATGTTCACACCAAGTGTCGACGCATTGTGGAAAGCTGAGAGAGAGAGAGAGAGAGAGAGAGAGAGAGAGAGAGAGAGACGTGTAGATGCATGGCTCCCAGCTGGAGTCCGTGCAAGTATGATTGCTTTCTTGTTCCTCTGCTGCTGGAGTGAAGATTTGAGGTTGTTCTTGTTTCTATTGGTTAGTATTTTTCTTTATTATTTGTGTTGCTATCCCCACTTTACGGGAGATAACCAAGGAAGGTATACATGGTATAAGATTGAAGGAGAGGTTGATAGAAACATTGACTTTTAACAGAGTAATGGAGTACCCCCCTAGCTAGTTCAAGGGGTATTCTGATGCGCTTTACAGTTGGGGTTATTAAGATTAGGTCCTTAAAAAGGTTTATGTTTAAAGTTCAGGGTATGCAAAGTTTGAACTTAACGGTAAGCCCATGTGGTTGGACTTTGGCTAACGCTAGCTACTTCTGCTGTGCATATATAATAACAGAAAATTTTAAATGATAATTTTATCTTGTAACAAAAAAGTAACAATTAGTAAAGAGTAACAATCTGTTAGCAAAGAGTAACAATTTGATATGGTATGCTTTAATTGCATATTGATTGTAGCGGTATTTCTGCTCATCTCATCACAATATGATTCCTTTTGTGATAAAAAATGCATTTAAATCGACGATATGGAGTGATTTCAATTGTTTTTCGTGTATGAAATCTTTCGTGTTCAATTGATGGCAGGAAATATAAATTTAATGACCTTCGGTGGGGTATTATTGTCTTTTTTTTTATTTGATTCGGTTGGATTTCGAAAGGGACCTATTTCAATATGAGACTTTCAGGAGGACTTACTGCAAATCGATTCTGTTGTCAGGGATCTATTACTAAGTTACCCTTTAAAGTCCAAGAAGGTGAAATGAATTTTAGGTATAGTGGAAGGGGGTTTCTTGTAATTTACCCTTTTATTTTGGATAGAAAATCTATATCCAAATCCAAAATATATTATATAAAAAGGGATTAATTAATCCTAAATTCCTCCACAAAACTTTATTTAAGCCAAAGGATTACTTGTTAGGATATTAGCTAAAGTCCCACTCGAATGACACGTTTGTACAACAAGTCCCTAACCAAAAATGTTGACCTTTTTTTACCCCTTAAATTACATAACTACCCCTCCAACAAGAGTATCCATTCATCTTTGGCATGAATATTCATTCACCGATTAACACTAAGCATGTAGCGTTGCTACAGTGATTTCACTGTAACTACTACAGCAAAAACACTGTAGCAAGAATATACATTTGTCTTTGGAAATAGTATCCATTCATCATCAACAAGAGTATCTATTCATCGGGTGACATTGTGCATGTTGCGATTGCTACAAAGATTTAACTGTAGCAAGAGTATCTATTCGTCTCCGAAAAAAGTATCCATTCGGCTAATCGATGCTCTTGCTACATTGAAAGCACTGTAGCAACAGTCAATTCATCGAATTGATACTCTTACCAAATCGAATTGATACTCTTGCTATAGAGGATACTCTTGTTGTAGATCAATGGATACTTTTTCTGTAGCACGTGAGGAGATGAATAAGGATGGGGGACTTGTCGTAGCACGTAATGTTCGGGATGAGGCTTCTGAGCGGACTAGAGTATGGAATGAGGAGGATGGGTGGGGGGTGCACGGTTATATGGTCGTGCTCATTGAAGGTGTCCATGAAGTAGGGATAGTAGGTTATGGAGCGCCAAACCTTGCAGACGCACCAAAATCTTACTATGGATCTCACCAGTAGCCACAATAGTATCTTGATCATGATGTCGAGGGGGAAGACAGACGGCGCAGTTTGAGGCAAATGTTCGACAGATGTCCGGCAAGGGGGGATTGAGAGGGTTATCGATTTTAGTCCGCTCGGCTCAGCCCGATTGAATACCTTTAAAATCTTAATTTGGATTCACAGCACACTTGACTAATTTGCATAGATGTAGCACAAGGAATCCAGGCCACCTATAGATTTCAGATTTGGATATAGATTTTGTATCCAAAATAAAAGGTAATTTTATTCACCCCAAAAATCTGTAATTAGCCCCCATCTCCCCTCCATTTCTCAATTACTTACTAAAATTATTTAGAATACCATCTATATCCTTAACTTTGTACCCCACATCCCGACTAAACCAAAACCTTGCTACTTGTAATCGTCATCGACAACGGCAATGGGGCTGTGGCGTTTGTCATCGGCAGCGACAACGGCAGCAGCAACGGCGCATCGGGACTCGAAGATCCCAACCCCCAATTCCGATCACCTCTAGCAATGAAGAAAGAGTAGGATCTAGCAACGGAGAAAGGAGAGGATCTAGCATGGGGGAAACAAGTCTCTCTCTGTTTCTTCATAGCTCTATCTCCTTCGAGATCGGAGAAACAGAGAGATTTATAGAAAACCAGTGGATTCTGCTGAAGAAAGCGAGAAGGGATTTTAGTGGTCCTACATGTGCCCTCAAGTACCAACCAAATATATGGTACATATTTAAGAGGGGTGTGTTCAAGAGGGCGTATAATTGGGATATATTTAAGGGGGCGGGTGTTTAATTGAGGTATAATCAAGATGGGGTTGTCCATTTAACTGGGGTGTATTCAAAGTGGGGTGTAAGGGAGAAGGGTATTTTTGGGATAAATGGGGTATGATCAAAGAAAACGGGCTGTGTTCAAGTTTGTTGGAAATAGAGGCTAATTATAGATTTTTAGGGTTTGAATAAAATTTCTCAAAATAAAATGATAAATTATAAGAAATCCACTTAACTATATCCGAAATTTATTTTGTACCCCTTGAACTATATAGGGAGTACTCCGTTAATAAAAAAAATAAAAGGACTATTTTGCCCTTCACACCAAATTTATTTTGTTCCCCTTGAACTATATATGGAGTACTCCGTTAATAAAAAATATAAAAGGACTATTTCACCCACATGCCAAAGAAATTTATTACACACACATAAGCCATCGAGTCCAAAACCACCACCGATGGTCCCTAAAAATACCAGCTGCGGTAGGCTCACTTGGGGTGACCCTTGAGTGTTCGTAGATATCATTCTAAGTTTCCTATTAGCAAAAGGGGCGAAGTCTGCAGAAGTCCTTGGGCGGGCGACAGGCACCGGCCACCGGGCGACCTTTGTTACGCATGGGCGGGTCTCGCCTGGTCAGTGTCGACCCTGGGCGGGTTGCTGCACCACGGCCACAGGTGGCCTTTGCTCGTGACCTTACTGTAGAGGTCAGTTCATCCAGTTGTTCCTTGGGAGCGGATTCCTCCTGTATCTCGAAAACGACTTCTTTCTTCCAGTGAGCCTACCGCAGCTGGTATTTTTAGGGACCATCAGTGGTGGTTTTGGACCCGATGGCTTATGTGTGTGTAATAAATTTCTTTGGCATGAGAGTGAAATTGTTTTTTTTATGTTTTTTAATATGGGATATTTGGATGTTTTTTAAAGTTTAGGGAGGCAAACTAAATTTAGGATATACATCAGGGTGTTTCTTATAATTTACCCTTATATTTTGGGTACAAAATCTATATCCAAATCCGAAATCTATAGGTGGGATTCTTTGTGCACAGATATTAATTTAAGCTAAAGGAAACAACTTGCTAGGATATTAGCTAAAGTCCCTCGCAAATGACACATTTTTACAACAAGTCCCTAACCGAAAATGTGAATCTTTTTTTATCCTTTAAATTATATAACTGCCCCTCCAGCAAGAGTATCCATTCGTCTTTGGCAAGATGTCATCCGCGAAGTGGAGGTTCGATACCTCCCAAGTCTCCACCCTGATGCCTTCCAAGAGCCCGGTCTGGATCGTCTGTCTCAGGATCGCGTCGAAGATATCCACCGCTAGGATGAAAAAGGAAGGGGGATAGAGGGCATCCATGCTTCACTCCCCGACGCATCAGAAAGGAGTTGCCCACTTCTCTGTTGATGAGGCACAAGAGTCTAGATGAGGAGAGACAATCCCAGCTCCATCCCAGCCAAGAATTAGGGAGCCCCCTCCACCGAAGGCTCTCTAGCAAGAACCCCCAGCCCAGCTTATCAAAGGCCTTCTCGAAGTCCAGTTTGAGGAGCACCGTCTCGCCAAGCACCTCGCGAAGGTGATGGAGAACCTCTTGAGCAGTCGTCAGGCTATCCAGGATGCTCCTCCCCTGGATGAAAGCTGATTGAGAATGGCCAACTAGGTCCGGAAGCAGCGTGGCCAATCTGACTAAGATGATCTTCACAACTGCCTTGTAGATACAATTGGACAAGCTAACCGGCCAGTAATCGCTGATGGAGCAAGCACCCTCCTTCTTTGAAATGAGGACGATCCAAGAGTGGTTGAGGCTCTTGAGGTTGGCTCGTCCTGCGAAGAAATCTGAGAGGAAGTGCAGAAGATCCGGCTTGAGGGCCTCCCAATACCTCTGGAAGAAGAGGAAGGGAAAGCCGTCCGGCCCCAGGGCCCTTTCTGCTGATTGGTCGAAGAAAGCATTCCGAAAATCCTCCTCCAGGAAAGGCCTCGTCAGAGGCTCCAGATCCCTCAACCCGAGCCCGACTCAAATTTAACTTGGGTTATATTTTTTCAACCCTACCCCAACCTAATCTTCAAATACGTCAACTCAAACCCGCCCAAAGCACGGTTTGGGTCGGGTCCAACCCGCCCAATTTGCTACCTAGTTTTCAGATGAAATATTTTTAGACTAGGGATTCTTGCGCAAAAGGTTTAAAGGCTCTAGTTGTGCGAGAGAGGGGGGGGGGGGGGGTTTGGACCCGATGATTATGTGTGTGCAATGGTGGTGGTTTTGAACTCGATGGCTTATGTGTGTGCAATAAATTTCTTTGGCATGAAGGGTGAAATAGTTTTTTTATGTTTTTTAATATGGGATATTTGGATGTTTTTTAAAGTTCAGGGAGGCAAACTAAATTTAGGATATACATCAGGGTGTTTCTTATAATTTACCCTTATATTTTGGATACAAAATCTAAATCCAAATCCGAAATCTATAGGTGGGATTCTTTGTGCACAGATATTTATTTAAGCTAAAGGAAACGACTTGTTAGGATATTAGCTAAAGTCCCTCGCAAATGACACATTTCTACAACAAGTCCCTAACCGACAATGTGAATCTTTTTTTATCCTTTAAATTATATAACTGCCCCTTCAGCAAGAGTATCCATTCGTCTTTGGCATGAATATGCATTCACTGATTAACACTATATAAACAGGTAGCATTGCTACAGTGATTTCACTGTAACTACTACAGCGAAAACATTGTAGCAAGAATGTACATTTGTATATGGAAAAAGTATCCATTCATCATCAACAAAGAGTATCTATTCGTCTGTGCATGTTGCGGTTGCTACAATGATTTCACTGTAGCAAGAGTATCTATTCCTCTCCAGAAAAAGTATCCATTCGGCTAATCGATACTTTTGTTACATTGAAATCACTGTAGCAACAATCAATTCGTCAAATTGATACTCTTACCAAATCAGATTGATACTCTTGCTATAGTGGATACTCTTTTTGGAGATGAATTGATGCTTTTTCTGTAGCATGTGGGGATAAGTAAGGACGGGGGACTTGTTGTAGCACCTAATGTTGGGGAGGGACATTCACTAGTATTGAAATATTGCCCGGCGTATAGGTATGTTTAAGTCAAAAAAAAAAAAAAAAAAATCCAAAATCTTTGAGTTCAGATCTCCTCCTCGGGCCTTGTGGGTGGGCCCGGGGCGCATCACAGCCGCACAATGGCTGTGACCCAAAGTGAATCGCACTATAGTAACCACGTGCGGCTGTGCTTCGTGCGGGGTCCACCGACCGGGCCTGCCGACTGGAGGAGATCTGAACTCGAAAATCGAAATCTATAGGTGGGATTCCTTGTCACGTGTGCTGTGCTTCCAAAGATTTTCCGGTTTAGGGTATTCAATCAATCGGGTTGAGCGGACTACAAGTCGGATAGCCCCCCTTCTCGGCCCCGCCGCACTCGTTCGCCCCGATGGACGCTGATACCTCTGCCCGACGCTTCACCGGCCATCCGCGCCCTTGCCGGCCGTCCGTCTCCCGGAGGGAATCAAACGTCGGAGCACAACGGATCAGGAGAGAAGAAGAAGAAGAAGGGAGGCAGATCTTCCCCCTCGACATCTTGATCGAGATACTGCTGCGTCTGACGGTGAGATCCATAGTAAGATTCCGGTGCGTCTGCAAGCTGTGGCGCTCCATAACCTACGATCCCCACTTCATGGACACCTTCAATGAGCGCGCCCGTACAACCCGCCCCCCAGCCATCCTCCTCTCTCCTTACAGTACCGTTCAGAGTCTCGGCCTCGCCACCGTCGACGATCCATCCGCCCCCGAGATATTCTTTTTGAGGCCGGGAACCATTGACCTCCGGGCCCGCTCAATCAGCTGGGGTGACGGCCTGGCCGTCACCATCACATGTGATCGAAGTGTCCTAGTGATGAACCCTGCAACAAGTGAGTGTCTAACCCTACCAGAGCCCCCCCCAAAGAAGCCCATCGTCGAGGCCTACTTGGGGTTTCACCCTGTGACCAAGGAGTACAAAGTCGTAGCCTACTTTGGGGACTTGCATTGGCAAGTTTGCACCGTCGGCACCAGCTCATGGAGGCCAATCTGCCAGAACCCTGCTGAGAGGCACTATTGCAAAGGCGTCTCTATGAACGGAGCAATATACTGGAATCAAAGTTCTGGCGATCAACCTATGCTTCTTTCTTTTGATCTCAGAGACGAAAGGTTCAGTAGGATCGAAGGTCCCAATCTACCCGACATCTACCATCGGAGAGTTTTCTGGATTGGTTACCGGCTAGCGGTGCTGCAAGGCAGCATCTGCTTGACGGCTTTCCCAGGTGATCTTTCGCATAACCTTGGGAGACATGTCTATCCGCAAATGGACATATGGATGTTAAACCACGGTGTTAGTACCAACCACCACCACAAATGGACTCTCAAGTACTCTTTAAACTTTCCTTGGATGGATGAAAAACCAAAGCCTCTGTTCATCCACAACGACAAGATTCTGGTACAAAGTGCCGCTGGGAGCTCATCCAAGTGGTCGCTGCGTTATCATTATCTCAAGAGCAATAGCAGAAGCGACCAAGAGGGTGGAAACGACGAACAAGACGTCAACGTTGGCAACATCAAAATTCCATATATGTGTTTGCCTCACGTGGAAAGTTTACATGCATTACCAAAGGTACGACTCCCTAGAGGTGACACCGTAGACCTCTTAGTTGATTTCTCATGTTTTCATTAAGTAGATTAGTTATGAGCTCCATTAACTAATTAGTTCTTTGATTTTATTCTTGGTTGTGGTTTTGGGATTTGTCTTTAAATGGGCTGTGGAATAATTGGGCCTACATGTCTCTCATTTTGTGAGTTGTCATGTGAACCCATTCAATCCTATTTTATTTTTAAATTAATAACACAAAAATACAACACGTGATGCAGGACTGACTAGGGTTCCTTCAATAACGTGGGTTCTCGCCCTAGGTGAAAATTTTTGGGTTTGGGAAGGTGC
This sequence comes from Chamaelirium japonicum, assembly GCA_947650365.1. Classification (NCBI taxonomy): domain Eukaryota; kingdom Viridiplantae; phylum Streptophyta; class Magnoliopsida; order Liliales; family Melanthiaceae; genus Chamaelirium; species Chamaelirium japonicum. The sequence goes on along the minus strand of OX393557.1, from coordinate 42,997,061 downwards.
ATATTTTCATAACAATTGAGGCTTTTTTTTGAGTTTTTTTTTTTCATATTGGGACGAAATTTGGTAAGGATGTAGTCTATGTGTTGGAAAGTTTGTGTATAAGTTTAGACTTGATCGGACAATTGAATATAGAAAGATCAAGGAATTACCCGATCTGGACTACATGTTCCAAAACTGAAATTCTTCGAAATTGGGCTTAGATTTGTTTCTAACATTTGAGGCTTCTGATGGTGGAAGGTTTAGGTATAATGGAGGTTATTTAGTGTGAATAAAAACCTTACCAAAAGTTCTTGTAGAATCTTGAATAGCTCTAATGGTTTTTAGTTGTATGGTCATTCTAAGCTCTTACCATTCACAATCAAACAAGCAATCACAGATAAGGGGATGAGCCACAATCACATATAAAGAGACGAGACACAATATGTAAGTGGAAAACCCCCAACAGGTAAAAATCACCCCAAGCAAGCTCGGATGTATGCCAATCCACTAATGAGAAATGGATTAGAACATAGAGTTACCCTTGAAGCATGCTATTCTTCCACAACCCAAACCTAAGCCTGGCACCGCAACAACGAACCACCGCGACGATCCACTATCAAGAAGTCTCCTCAGCTTTCCTCCACTCGAGCCCACGAGTGTCTTCTTCGTGTGATTGTTATGCCTCAGATCGTTGCAACTTGCAACGACTCTGAGTTTCTTGACTTCCCACAGGCAAGCTTGAGATACACCTCGGACCACGCCGGCAATGTAGTTCTCCACAAAGATATTAAGGTGAAGAAGAAAGAACTTCAAATGATTCCAATCGCTATTGACTTCTTCAATAATAAGATGGATGTAGAACCCAAAAAAATCGCTAAAGAAAGAAACTTTGTGAAGAACAAAGATCGTAACGATGAAAAGCTAATGCAAGTATGCAAGATCCTTGAAGAACAATCACAAGGGGTTTATTCAATCTTGCATTGGCTTCCCTTAGGTTATTTGAAGTCTATATATAGAGTTCTAGGGATCCCAAGTCGTATATGACTTGTATGGGTCAAAGTAGGGCAACCCCGTAAGAAAACGAAAAATCCAAAATTTTTGAAAGCACTCGCAAAACCTGAGTGGTGCGCATCAGCATGAGCACATCCACCTAAAGCTTGGTGGTGCGCACTTCCAACTTCCTAGGGTACAATGAAACCCTAAACTCCAAAATACAGAGTTCTAGGGATCCCAAGTCGTATAGGACCTGTATGGATCAGAGTAGGGCAAATCCCGTAGTAAGATTAAACTCAAATTTTTTTGAAAACACTCGTCAAACCTGAGCGGTGTGTATCAGTATGAGAAACTCCACCTGGTGCATGGTGGTGCTCACTTCCAGTTTGCTTGGGTTCGCTAAACCTCGAAATTTACCTCCGTTTTTGTTCAAAAAAGCGTGCAATCAAAACAATGTATGCATAACTATTAAAACATGATTTTGACTATTCAAAACTTTTAAAAATGATTTTTCGAAACACGTGTAACCAGTGTTCCAAAAAGCGGCCCAGGCGGTCGTCTAGGTGCTAGAAGGTCCCCCACCGCCTGGCCTAGCCCCTAGGCGGTGCAGAAAAGCAGCCCAGGCCCCTAGGCGGTGCAGAAAAGCGGCCTAGGCTCATAGGCGGGGATGGGCGGTCGCCCAGGCGGACTAAACGGGCCTAGGCGGGTTGGGCTTTCATTTTTTTTAACCTAGTCTATGTCCAATTCAATGCCTAGATCATCAATAAGAAGAAAATGCGGAAAAAGCGAGGAGTAGATGTATTACTAGCGACTAAAGCTGGTAAAGCTTAAGGATGGATTGTTGATGATGGTGATGTTAAAGAAAATGATCAAGACGTCGATGCTAGTTCGAGACTTACTTGGAAAATGGTTAGAGAAGCGATGAGAGCGGATAGTGTTCTAGTGCCTAGGAGAAGTTCTAAAAATGTTGGTGGTAGCTCTTCATCCCGTGAAGTTAGAGAACTCAATGAAGAAGATTTTGTATCGGATGAGGAGATAGACGAAGAGTGTGATAAGGAGGTAAAGTTTAAGTCTAATGAAGATAGAGTATTGGAGAGATATGGAAAAGAAGAAGAGTACTGAGAGTCTAGTACTGTTGCTTATAGGGGAAATTATATTGTATTTTGTGATATTTTTGTTTTGGATTGTAATAGAATCTTGAATACTTTATCGTAATATCATGCTTCCTTTTGTTGTTGGTAATCTTGAATTTATGATTTGGATTTTACTAAAATTATGCATATTTTCTCATAATATCATACTCAATTTTGTTTTTGTTAATCTTGAACTTATGGTTAGGTAAATGATATTTATTCTTTAAAATAATGGTTGGGATAATGTCGAATTTATAGTAAATTTAAAACATATATATTATATATAATATCAAAATAATAATTAAAATAATTAAAAATAGTCAAAACGCTTAGGTGTCTCTTAGGCGCTAGGTGCCCCCCCCGCCCCCACCCGACTAGCGCCTAGCGCTGTTTAGAACCTTGCGTGCAACTTTGAAACACATGATGCACTTGTAAAACAATGAAAACACATGTATTTGTTTAATGAAAGTATAATGCACGGAAGCCAAAACCAAATGGTTTCCTAATAGTCTTTCATATAAATAAATCCAATTCATCAATAACTAGACTAAGAAAATGAATCTTAACACAACAAATAAATTGGATAGATCGTTGTAGCAACAACACAAATGTTGTAGCCTTGTAAGTTTGAATTACGGCTTTAAATAAGCTATTTAAAATATATTAAATCTTCAAATATGTATAGTTCAAGTTCAATAATCAATTATAGAATATCAAATGTGATATTATAGCAAACAAAAAAATAAATAGTGAACGATTGAATGTGTTATTTCATCCGTGTGCTTGTACACATGCTCCTAAATTAGTATGAAATGCACAAATCGAGAAAGAGAATGAAACTTATTGAATCTTGTAATAGTTGGAATAATATCAAAGTTATCAAATCTAGCCCACAATTGCTCAAATGGTCCTACTTAAGAACTATAACAAATAATTTTGAATGTAAATAATATTCAATCAATATGCCAATATTCAGACTATTGCAATCATGAATCAAATCTACTTTATAACTTAATCATATTGCCAAAAATATCAAGTGCAAGCACATAGTTGCGGTTCAACCAGGCGCGCCTTTTTTGCGCCTGGAACTTGGAGCGTAGGCGCGCTTCTTAGACCTAGACGCGCGCCTTTCTAACTGAGCCTCGCCATGTGCTTTTTGAGGTGTAGGGGGTGAGCCTAGTTGAGTCTGAGCCTAGGCATGCCTTTAATAACACTGAATGGAGGTTATTTTGTGTGAATAAAACCTCATAAAAAGTTCTTGTAGAATATAGCTCTAGTGGTTTTTAGTCGTAAGGTCGTTCTAAGCTCTTATGAATGACAATCAAACAAGCAATCACAGATAAGGGGATGAGACACAATCACATATAAAGAGACGCGACACAATTTGTAAGTGGAAAACCCCCAACAGGTAAAAATCACTCCGAGCAAGCTCGGATGCAAGCCAATCCACTAATGAGAAATGGATTACAACATAGAGTTACCCTTGAAGCGTGCTATACTTCCACAACCCAAACATGAGCCTTGCACCGCAGTAACGAACCACCACGATGATCCACTATCAAGAAGTCTCCTCGCTTTCCTCCACTCGAGCCCACGAGTGTCTTCTTCGTGTGATTGTTATGCTCCAGATCGTTGCAACAACGTTGAGTTTCTCGACTTCCCATAGGCAAGCTTGAGATACACCTCAGACCATGTTGGCGATGTAGTTCTCCACAAAGATATGAAGGTGAAGTAAGAAGAAAGAACTTCAAATGATTCTAATCGATATTGACATCTTCAATAATAAGATGGATGTAGAACCGAAAAAAATCGCTAAAGAAAGAAACTTTACGAAGAACGAAGACCGTAACGATGAAAAGCTAAGGCAAGTATGCAAGATCCTTGAAGAACAATCACAAGGGGTTTATTCAATCTTGCATTGGCTTCCCTTAAGTTATATGAAGTCTATATACATAGTTCTAGGGATCCCAAGTTGTATATGACTTGTATGGGTCGGAGTAGGGCAACCTCGTAAGAAAACAAAAAATCCAAAATTTTTGAAAGCACTCGTAAAACCTGAGTGGTGCGCATCAGCATGAGCACCTCCACCTAAAGCTTGGTGGTGCGCACTTCCAACTTCCTAGGGTACAATGAAACCCTAAACTCCAAAATATAGAGTTCTAGGGATCTCAAGTCGTATAGGACTTGTATGGATCGGAGTAGGGCAAATCCCGTAGTAAGATAAAACTCAATTTTTTTTTGAAAACACTCGTCAAACCTGAGCGGTGTGCATCAGCATGAGAAACTCCACCTGGTGCATGGTGGTGCTCACTTCCAGCTTGCTTGGGTCCACTAAACCCCGAAATTCACCTTCGGTTTTGTTCGAAAAAGCGTGCAATCAAAATCATGTATGCATAACTATTAAAACATGATTTTGGCTATTCAAAACTTTTAAAAATGATTTTTCGAAACACGTGCAACTTTGAAACACATGATGCACTTGTAAAACAATGAAAACACATGTATTTTATTTCATGAAAGTATGATGCACAAAAGCCAAAACCAAATGGTTTCCTAATAGTCTTTCATATAAATTAGTCCAATTCATCAATATGAATGCAAGTTATACCTAATGAACTGTGGGATATTCTCGTTGCACTTCGATTGACTGGACCTCTCTTGAATATAACTTGACGTACTTCTGATGCTTGGACATCTTCAAGGTTATAGAATTATGCCAACACGAAAGTGATTACAAGGACTTTCACATATCAATCCAATAATGTATTGTACAACAGTTACACCTCCTTTGGATATACTTGGGGGCAAAACTTACACTTGCACGCTCAAGTGTAAGATGGCAAAAATAATGCATTTCTCCCAAATATGAACCTCTCTTACACCATCAGATTCATTCAAATACAAATTCAAGCATCAACACGCCACTTTCAATCAATGCAAACGATGCTTAACAATTATCTCTGAGTTTGTCAATTTGTAAAGCAGCGCACTTCATCACACATTAGTCGTGTATGTTTCCATCCTGCAAAACGGATCAGGAGAGAAGGGAGGTACATCTTCCCCCTCGACATCATGATCGAGGTATTCCAGCAGCTGCCGGTGAGACCCATAATAAGATTCCGGTGTGTCTACAAGCTATGGCGCTCCACCCGTACAACTCGCCCCCCAACCAATCTCATTCCATATTTCGATCAGAGACTTGGCCTCGTCACCGTCGACAATCCATCCGCCCCCGAGATATTCTTTTTGAGGCCTGGAACATTGACCTCCCAACCTGCTCAACCAGTTGGGATAACGGTCTGGTCCTCACCATCACATGTGATCTGAGTGTCCTAGTGATGAACCCTTCAACAAGTGAGTGTCTAACCCTACCAGGGCCCCCAAAGAAGCCCTCTTGCAGGACTTCTTTGGGTTTCACCCTGTGACCAAGGTGTACAAAGTCGTAGGCTACTATGGGGACCGCTATTGGTAAGTTTGCACTGTCGGCACCAGTTCATGGTGGCCAATCTGCCAGCACAATGCTGAAATGTCCGATAACAATAGCGTCTCTATGAAGGGAGCAATATACTGGAAGAAATATTCTGCTGTCATGGATCAACCTTTGCTTTTTTCTATTGATCTCAGAGATAAAAGGTTCAGTAGAATCAAAGGTCCCAATCTACCCAACGTTTATCGTCGGAGAGTTAGTCATGATTGGTTACCAGCTGGCAGAGTTGCAAGGAAACAACGTCCTGTAGGCTTTCCCAAGTGGTCTTTTGCATACGCTTGGGAGACATGTCTATCTGCAAATGGACATATGGATGTCAAACCATGGTGTTAGTACCATCAACCACCACGAATGGACTCTCAAGTACTCTATAAACTTTCCTTGGATGAATGAGCCACCAATGTCTATGTTCATCCACAACGACAAGATTCTGGATCTCAGTGCTGCCGGGAGCCGATCCGAGTGGTCGCTGCATTATCATTACCTCAAGAGCAATAGTAGAAGTGACCAAGAGGGTGGAAACGAAGAACAAGACATCAACATTGGCAACATCAAAATTCTCACTGTGCGTCTGCCTCACGTGGAAAGTTTACATGCATTACTGATGCAACCTCGTATGTGCTTATATACCGTGGGATGGATAACATGGTTCAATTAATTATGAAAAGTATACCGGTTGAATTTAAAACTTAAATTGATAAGTTTTGAGCACGTGAAAAGATGATTTCAGCAGTGACGACTTCCAAAACAATCCTCATGCAACCCACAAATCATCACAGATGTTAAAACTAATTTTACCCACCTGCTAACTTTAAAATCTGCACTATTAATGTTTAATCGCAGCAAGTGTGCATTAATTTAAATCATCTATAGAGATTCAGAGTCATACCAAAGCGAAGGTCTGATCAAGTCAAACGATAAAGGAGGTCTCGAGATACCACAAGGAAATAGCCCAGCCGAAACGAAGATCATTATCCTGATTCGTGTAGACGGTCTTCGAGGTATTCCGAGGAATGCCGGATCTTGCGAGGAATCTTTGCCCGAAAGCCACGTAACAGATGAAGGCGCGGAGGCGTAGGCACCAGGAATAAGAAGAGGGGGATAAGAAGATAGAGAAACGATTTAAGTGCAAGATTGCACTTGTAGTGGATTTAGATTGAAGTGGCGGAGTGGTAGAAGGTGGATTAAAAGATGAATCATGGTAGAAGCTAGTCAAAATATGGAGTACACAAAGAGAAGAGCTCTCTTTTAGGGTTTTTCTTCACAAAATCTGATCATCCCCTTGGCTGCGATTGCATTCCCTTTTATTAGAAAAGGGTTACATAAGGATCACAATAGTCGTCGGATCGATGGGAAGATGCCACGAGATTGGCCCAAAAATAGAAGGGGCAAAAGAGGGAAAAGGGGGAGAAGAAATAAGAGAACGGGAGAGAGGGGAGGTCGTGACCTCTTCACGCGGAAAAGGGGGCTTGTACGGTGTCCTCGGGATGCGTGTTGCATCCGCAAGGTGTGATGACGGGTAGGGATCGGTTGGGGCTCTTGTGCGCTTCCTTTGTGGTTCCTTTGATCTCGTCCATCGGTTGACATTCAAAGATCTAATGCACCACATTAAAAACACTTAAAATATTGAAGTTAGATCACGACTTAATGATGGGTTAGCCCAATCATTAAATCGGGTGCGATAACCCCGCACCAAAGTTAACATGAAATTAAAACGATCATATCTCCATAACCAGTAGTTCGAATTACACAAAACATGAACCAAAACAAACATAACGGAATGAAATTTTTAATAACCTAATAATCTATATAGCCAGTCGCCTCGATCACCGTGTAAAATCCAAGGTTGTCAAATCATGTATCGTATTGTGTATCGTTTTTTCTTTTTTGTGTATCGTGTATCGTAAGATGCACTATAATTCTTTTTTTAAAAAAAATATAAATATTTATAAATATGTACACAACAATATATGAAATATAGGAAATGTATCCTCTAACAAATTGAAAGTGTTTCCATGAAAATGAAGGTGTTTAGTAGCACATCATAACTCATAAGTCACAACTCATAAGTCATAACTCATAAGTATTAATGTATTATATCATAACTCAAAAGTTAACAACACAAGACATGGATGATTTTAGATCATATCACAACTCATAAGTTAACAACACAAGACATGGATAATTTTAGACAATCATTCAAAATGCCAAACAAAAAGATGTTATATAAGTGATTCACATCACATGTACCACCCTCCCACAAAATAAATCACAAAGTTCAAAAGACATCTAGGCCTTCACTCATGTAGCCATCCATCATCATCGTTATCGCCGATGTCATTAGCTTCGATTGCCGCCCCTTTTATCTCTTCCTACCAGTGTAGTCAAGGCGTTAAGGCGGACTCAAGGCGCTCAACCTTACTGGCGCCTAAGACGAGAGGCAAGAGGAGAGGCGAGCGTCTGATTGAAATAAGGCGTGCATAAAAACTATATATATATATATATATATACACACACACACACACACACACACACACAGACACACACACACACACAGACACACTATAAAATGACTAGTTGAAACAAATTCACATAATTATATAGCATGTGCCATCAAACATCAACAAAACTCATCATCATCAAGTTCTATAATCTATATCATCCTCATCTTAAAAACTACAAAATCTAAATAATATTAATTGGGATCTAGGCCTGGATGTTTGTAAGTAAGATGAAAAAATATGAATTGAAGATATGAAGTAAACATATAAAGAATTATGACACTATAGAATTGAATCAAAATCTAAATTAAAAAACTGAGATAAAAGAGTTTTGATGGGCAACATTATACTCACTTCGTGACAGATGCTGAAGGCGGCCCCAAAGTTTAAACCCTAACCTGCTCGATCGTCACAAGTTCTTTTTTATCTCGCTCAATCGCTTGGAAGATTTGAATCCACAGGGCACGAGATCCTTTGAGGTTATAAACTCATAGGATTAGATAGGTTAAGCTAAAATTGAATTACAACCATTCGTTACACTCAGCCCGACTAGTGAATCGCACTCGGTCCCAAATGTCATGCGAAAGAACGACTGTGATTTAATTTGGCTTCAACCTAAACTGTCAATTAAATGAGGCGATCGCATTGACCGCCTCGCGCCTCGACCTCCTCAGGGTGTAAGGCGGGCGTCTCGAGCTGACTTATATACTTGCTCTCGCCTCAATCCAAGCGAGGCGCCCTCTCCTCGCCTCTCGCCTCTGGCGAGCGCCTCGGCTCGCCTTAACTACATTGCTTCCTCCTCTATGCCCTCACTCTCAAACTTGTTTTCTTCCTTGAACTCTACAACTTTCTTTTTTCCCTTGCCAATTGGATTTATGCTTCTTGGACCTAGAAATAATTGACACCATTTGTAAGTTAAAATATAAATAAATTGGTAGAACTATATAAATTTGTTTCACATAAATTCACAATACCTCTTTTCTTTTTTTGCTTCCTTCACCTTCTCCTTCTCTTATTTGAAAACACTCATGGATATCCATCCATGAGCTAATCTCTTCCTCTTGTAGGCAAGGATCCTCCCTCTCTGTAATCCATTCGTCATCGGATTCCATATCTGATAGACAAATAGGATCATATGTCTCATATGTCTCTTCTCTCTTTTTATGTCTTGCTTCCAACTGGAGATTGTATTTCACATAGACCAAGGCACTCAGTCTTTGTTTTTCCAATCGATTCCTTCTCTTTCAATGAATTTGGTCAAATGTACTCCAGTTTCTCTCGCATCCTGTGACACTACATGTAAGACTCAAAATTCGAATAGCAAGTTTTTGGAGCTCTTTGCAACTCCCTCCATAACTCTCCCACCATAAAACTACATAAAAAATCCTTTGGACCTTTAGTATATAATCTACAAATAAAACAAAATATATATTGGAGATGAAGTAAATGAGAACATGAGATTATTGGGTTGCTTTTTATCCCTTGTAATCTTAGCCATGTCTATGTCAAACATCTTCTCTGCTCTACGAAAGTGCTTTAGTTGCTCATCAAGTTTTATGTGCAAAGTGATGCCCGGGCATATCCTCTCAGTTGTTTGATATAAACCCGATTTAATTTCATAATCGGGGTTGAAGTCAAGGTCATATTGAAACCTAACAAATGATGTAAGGAATAAATCATTATTCGTTAATATCAAGTAACAAGTACGAAACTTCAAAAAATATGAAGACTTACTTTGGGTTCAAGTAGTATGCAGCTGCATGCAGAGGTCTATGAAGCTGCAAGTCCCAACGCTTGTCTATAATTTCCCAAATTGCTTGATATCTCTTTCACAAAGCTGAATTTTTTTTCTATTTGTTCCTTGGCCCTATCAATGACCTCATAAATGTACCCCATAGCAGGACGTGCAGCACTATCTACTAGCCTAAGCACCTTCACAAGTGGCAAGACACATTTCAAGCAATATTGAATTCCTTGCCAAAAGGTTGGGTCAGAAAAGACAATCTCTTGAACAATGCATCCATCAGTTTTTTTAGAATATGAACTTCTAGCCCATTCCTCACAAGCAAACATCGCCCTTAACCCAACTTTTTGTTCATGCACACTTGTCAAGGTCAAATAAGTTGTTGCAAATCTTGTAATTGTCGGCCGTGTTAGATCACGACCTTTCGTGTGCTTCCTCATCAAGTTTAGGACCCATGCATATCTATTGATGTACGCAGTTAATTTTCTTGTCTTTTCCACTGTGTCTTTGTGTACTGGAATGTCTCCAATATCACTCAATATCAAATCTAAAATATGTGCCGTGCATGGGGACCAAAAAATGTGCTTCCTCTTCTCCATTAGTAGCTCCCCTGCTTAAACATATACTGCAGCACTATCGGTAACAACCTGTACAACATTATCCTCACCAATTTTCTCAACTAAAGAGTCAAGTAAATCAAACAAATTATCCGCATTTTTGATAATGCCGGATGTGTCAATTGATTTAAGAAATACAGTTCCACTTGGACTGTTCACTAGAAAGTTTGTTATGGACCTACTTTTCCCATCCGTCCATCCATCGGACATCAAAGTGCAACCAATATTCTTCCACTCAATCTTGTACTTATCCATCCCATTTGAAATATTTTGTACTTCTTTAAAAAGGGTACACAAACCTCATGGTAGTTAGGGAGCTTTAACCCGGGCCCAAACGAAGCAACCGATTCCATCATTCTCTTGAAAAAAGGGCTCTTCACCAAATTAAATGGCAATGCATTTGCATATAAGAATCTTGCAATGTCCAAGCAAACAGTCTCTATTACCCTTCTTCCATAATGTATCGAGTGTTGTGCCAGATTGCTTAAAATAAATCTGTCCATTGGACCTCCTTTATCTCTAGGCCCTGAAACTTCCATTACATCATCCTCACCAAAATACAAATCATCCCCCTTTTTTTCTTTCTTCAAATCTAAAATCTTCAAGAAGATGTATTATACCACATCTGAACTCTTGGTACAATGGGCGACATCTTTACTTGTACGGGCTAAGTGATGTTTATTTCGTGAGACACCACCCCAATATACTTTTCCACAATAATTGCATTTCAACTGTAATCCTTTGTTTTTTCCATCCACAACTCTTGTACAATGATCCCACATCGGATCACTATGTTTCTCTTTACCCTTGTCAGTCATTTTGTTTTATGTTCACTGTCCAACAAAAATTGATAAAAGTTAAAGAAAATTACTATATCCAATTGCAAACATAAATACAACATAGGTAACTAATGCTTATCCAATGCACTGTAGTTCAGTCCAAATGCAAGCATAAATACAACTATACAACTATGTAAGGACTAAATACAGACAATGTAAACTATATACACTTCTATTGGTCTACATAAATACAAAGACTAAATCCAAATGTAAGCATAAATACTCCTCTGAATTCAGTCCTTTCTTCGAGTCTTTGAATATCTGCTGTTGAAGCATGAACACGACTTATCCGAGTCCCACAAAGGCTCGACGAAAGCGAAAAATTGAGAGGAATCAAAACTCGAAGGACAAAATCAGCTAAGGATCTGACTCCTTTGGATTCAGTCCTTTCTTCGAGTCCCACAAAGACACGAAGAAAGGACAGAATCGAGAGGAATCAAAAGAGGTTTGAAGGAATTCACAAACCTGACTGTAGACTTTGTTGAGCAAGGAGGGTAGAGAGGGCGTGGGTCGATGAAGAAAAGATCGCAGCCTTTGTCGCATCAATCAGAGAGAGGCTGCGGACCTCGTTGAGCAGAGAGTGGCTGGGGACCTTGTCGGGCAGAGAGGGGTGGCCTACCTTGTCGAGTAGAGAAGGGATGCGGGCCTCGTCGAGCACGAAGGGCAGAAACCCTAGGTTTTCATCTCATCAGAAGGGCTGCGGGCCTGGTCGAGCAGAGAAGGGCTGCGGGCCTGGTTGAGCACGAAGGGGCAGAAACCCTAGGAGCAGAGAAGGGCTGCGGGCCTCGTCGAGCAGAGAAGGGCTGTGGGCCTGGGCGACTTGTGTGCTCTGGTAAAAATTAAACTTGACTGCCCGATTGCATCCTTTATATTATAAAGTTGGACCCCCCAGTTGGTTCGAAAAAAAACCGGGTTCAAAAATAAAACCTGAGCATCAAGTGTATCGGCGTATCTTTGTATCGTGCGATACATACTGTATTGTACAGTACAGTATCGTGTATCGCACGATTCACTAGTAAATCGATACGGGGGGTCGATACGTATCAAAATTGCTTCGAGACGATACATATCGGATGATACGTATCGTGTATCGTCCGATACTAACAGCACTGGTAAAAATCTGAAGAAGCTTTCAACTATCTCGATCGTCGTGTTAAGATCGGGTCGCCTACATCAATTACCAAAGGCACGACTCCCTTGAGGTGACATCATTGACCTCTTAGTTGATTTCCTATGTTTTCATTAAGTAGATTAATGATGAGCTCCATTAACTAATTGGTTCTTTGCTTTTATTCTTGGTTGTGGTTTTTGGATTCTTTAAATGGGCTTTATAATAATTGGGCCCACATGTCTCTCATTGTGAGTTGTCATGTGAATCCATTCAATTTTATTAAGCAAGGACGAGAGAGGAACTCTGTATTTATTTATTTTTTAAAATTAATAGCTTGAAAATACAACAACACGTGATGTAGGACTGACTAGCGGATGGTTATTTTTGAGTTTTTTTTTTCCAGATTGTGACGAAATTTGGTAGGCATGTAATCTAGGTGTTAGAAAGGTTGTGAATAAGTTTAGGCTTGATAGGACAATTGGATATAGGAAGATCAAGGAATTACCAGATCTGTACTGCATTTTCCAAAACTGAAAATTTTCAAAATTGGGCTTAAGATTCGTTTCTAACATTTGGGGCTTCTGATGGTGGAAGGTTTAGGTATAATGGAGGTTATTTAGTGTGAATGAAAACCTCACAAAAAGTTTTTGCATAAGATTGAATAGCTCTAATTGTGTTTAGTTGTAAGGTCACACCGCGCACCTCATCAATCACAATCAAACTAGCAATCACAGATAAAGAGAGGAGATACAATATGTAAGTGGAAAGCCTCCAACAAGTAAAAATCATCCCGAGCAAGCTCGGATGCAAGCCAGTCAACTAATGAGAAATGGATTACCACAGATAATTACCCTTGAAGCGTGCTATACTTCCAAAACCCAACCCTTAGCCAGGCACCACAGTCACAAACCACCGTGACAATCCACTATCAAGAAGTCTCCTCCTCTGTAGCTTTCCTCCACTTGAGTCCACGAGATCTTCTTCGTGTGATTGTTTTACCTCGGATCGTTGCAACAACTCTGATTTTCTTGACTTCCCACATGCAAGCTCGAGATACACCTTGGACGATGCCGATGATGTAGTTCATTAAGATTTGAATGTGAAGAAAGAAGAAAGATCGGATCGTTGCAACAACTATGATTTTCTTGACTTCCCACATGCAAGTTCGAGATACTCCTTGGACGATGCCGACGATGTAGTTTTCCTCTAAGATTTGAAGGTGAAAAAAGAAGAAAAAACTTTAAATGATTCCGATCTCTATAGACTTCTTCAATAATAAGATGGATGTAGAACCCAAACAAATCACTAAAGAATGAAACTTAGCAAAAAACGAAGACCGGAACGATTAAAAGCTAAGGCAAGTATGCATGATCCTTGAAGAACAATCACAAGGGGTTTATTCAATCTCACCTCGGATTAGGGAATGCTCAGTCTCAAGGTCTTTCTTGATAACCCCTTTTCCCTACAAAACAAATGAGATTGTAGTTGTGAGAGCAATGCAGAGGTGTTTGTTCACCAAATGCAGAGGTGCTCACTCACCAAATGTGGCGAGCGGCGCTTCTGGGCCCACATGCTGTGTCATGCTTGCATCAACATTTTCCAAATTCCTAGCCGAGGGCTATTTCCCAAAGATATGACTTGTATGGGTCAGGGTAGGGCAACCATGCAATATAACAAAACTCCAAATTTTTTAAAGGCACTCGTTAAACCTGAGCGGTGCGTATCAGCATGACCACCTCCACCTAAAGCTTGTGTGCATTCCAACTTTATAGGGCCCAATAAGCTTGTGCGCACTTCCAAGTTCCTAGGGCATAATTAAACCCTAAACTCTGAAATACGGAGTTCTAGGGATCCCAAGTCGTATAGGACTTGTATGAAATACAACCAGATGCCTTTGACTCTTAACAACTACATGGCAATCAGATGCCCATAACATGATGACTACAAGCAAACTGACAAGACTATGCCAGACAAGACTCAAACACACTCAAAGTGACTCACCAGACATACTAAGCTCCAAAGCTTTGTCATGTTATGTCGTATTTCTGAGAGAATCCTGGAGCAACCAAACGAGCTTTGTGTCGCTCAATGGAATTATCAGATCGAGTCTTGATCAATTAGATCCATTTGTAGCTAATGGGATGTTTGTCGGTAGGAAGCGGAATAAGATCCCAACGATTAGTCTACTGAAGTGGCTGAAGCTCTTGGGCCATGCCGTCATGGCCTGTTGCCACTGGGGTGCCTCATGATAAGATTGGCGCTCTTGATGGGAGTGGATGACTGTAAGAAAGTCATGAAACTTCAAAGAGTAGGAGTCAACCATAAAGATAACCAAACCTATCAGGTTGCGAATGCGCACACTAAGGAGGGTTAGCAGTAGTAGAGGTGCTATCGGTACTAGGAGAGGTGGGAAGTAAGACAACCCCGGACAACGAAGTCACCACATGATTTGGAGGAGGGTATCCACAAGTTGTGGAGATAGAGATGTTGCTTGACGAGAGGCGTGTCCCTCAACATAGGCGTCATGTTGTCAAAAGACGACTAATAAATGAAGCGGAAAGATGGAGGGAAAGAGAAAGTCAGAGACAACTATTAAATAATGGAACAAGATGAAGGCGATGATGTTAAATAAACAATGTAAATATATATAAATATATGAATTTTTTTTAAAATTGTTGGCATTTCATCTTGGTTATCATGATCAATGCTAGCTTGCTATTATTTGGTAATGCGCTTCCTAACATGTTGCACCGTTCGGCATCACCCGTCATTGTTCGAGGTGAAGTGGATGGGCAGGTAGTCTTTGACATGGCAGATAAAGATGGAGTTCTTGAAGTACTCCAACAGAGCAGACAGACCCTAGGTTCCAAGTTGCTCTTAGACCCCACCTAAGAGGCTAGGGTTTGCTGGGCGAGTTTTTCTAGCAAAATATCTTTTTTTTTGCCATTTCAACTTTTTTCCACCATTTGGTCGAAATTTCGGTTTTAGTCCGGACCAAAACCAGACTCCAAACCGAAGTTTAAAACCATGTATCAACTTACCCGATCGTCTTCAAACTTTAACCCTATTTAGATAACTCATAAACCTATCTCATTAGTCGTAACCAAATTTTGTCCACATATGACCTCCGGATTTGTCAAAGAATTAAAACCTACCATATTGCGAATGGAATATGCACGTTCCTAAAAGCTAAAGCAGTACGAGAAGATCAGAGAAAAAGGATAGTAGTTTGGCTTCAAAAGGGGCTGGCTAAGGTTGATTTCTTTGTTGGTTGAATTCCCTTAGCTAGAGTGAGATCCTTCTATTTTGGTGGACCCCCTTAACCTTCCCGCATCATATAGGCATCCAAAAACCTGAATCTAACACATTTACGGCTAGAATGGCGGTAGGGAAAAAGGTGGTTGATGAAGAAGCTAATAAAGAAGACCACTGTTCTAAAAAGCGGTCCGGGCGGCTGCCTAGGCGTTTTAGGGGGTTGGCCGCTTTGCTTTAGCATTAAGCGGCACTGCAGGCGGGTTGAACAATGGCGGGCGCCTAGGTGGAATCTGATCCGCCTAGGCCGGTAAAAGGCGGGCGCCTAGGCGGGCTCCAAGCAGGCTCTAGGCAGGCGGGCTTTAGGCGGGCAGATTAGTAATAATTTTTCATAAAACCCCGATCCCATTCGATCCCCTCCTCCCTTTTCACTACATAACTAGATATCCTAGATATCCCAAAGGCTCAAGAGCTGCTCTCTTTCCCCTGCCTCGCAGTCAACCCTGACCCCACCCGATCCCCTCTATTTTCATAAAACTTTTATATTTAAATCGGTTGTTTTGATGTTTGCATATGTAAAACTTTCTATTATTGTTTTTTTTATATAGAATTATGAATTTATATATATACATACATAGAATATATAAAATATACTTTATATAGGTGGGCGCCCGCCTTTTTCTCCGGGCGCCTGCCTAGTCGTCCGCCTTCCGCCTTGAAACCACTTGACCGCCTGCCTTCCGCCTTCCGCCTTCTGTTTTTTAAAACATTGAAGAAGACAAAAATCGGTCTCTGTTCAAATATTTGTAGTTTAGGGATGTACAGTAGGAATAGGAGACAATGAAGAAGCCTCTTTCTCCATCCGTCTCATGCAGCGATGTCAACTACAGTGGATATGATGGAGGGGTTAGAGGAATGGTTTAGAAGAAGAATATAATGTAGAAGACATGGATAACGAAGAAGAGCCAAATTTGTACACAAGAAGTTCTTTCCTTCAACAAAATCAAACTGTTCCAATCTTTAGTTCCCTACCTTCATGGTGGAAGATTCTCATTATAGATGTGAGGGCAAAAAAACAAGAAAGAATAGAGAGATGAACGAATTTGAATGTGAGATTTGAAAAGATATGGAGGAGAGATTCAAGAGAATGTGGTATCCACTGTTATGATCTACATGAAGCTCTCCACGTGACAGCTCACTAAGTGAGATCCAATTGTGATTATTAAAGGGACGAACTCACATAGGGCAGCCACAGGTGGACACATCACACTATGGGAACACCAAAAAGATTGGTGCCTAAAACCTAAAACCTGACCGAGGCAAATTGGCAAGAGAGGAACATGCCATCGATGCCGACAATGCTTAAACGAAACCGACAAAATCAATATGAAGTCGGTAAGCTTGCAGAGTAAATAGTTTTAAATATTTCTGACTGATGTTCTGTAAATTGTAATATAATATTTGTTGTTCAGATAGCCAAGTATAGTTGTTTATAACTACAACCATGGTGATGTTATACTACTGTTCTGCTGAATCTCTGTTCTGTCTCTGGGGGTAGGTGCTGTGTTCAACTGGATGTGCACCCAGAGGGATGTAGCCGTCACGGAGAAGATTGAGCACCATTTCTAGCATCACATACCTGAGGTCAGTGTTCAAAAATTCGAAACTCGAACTCGACTCGAAATCCAGCTGAGTCGAGTAAACTCGGTCTGACTCGGCCGAGTTTTATCCCAACTCGGTGTGCATTCTTAATTTAAATTGTCATGCTGAGGATCCAATTTTTATATTTATATTTTTTGAGGACTTTGTTATGTTTATTTAAGGGCTTAACATCATCAATGTTGGTGGTTCTGGACTCTATGGCCTGTGTGTGGAATAAATTATTTGGTGTGAAGGGTAAAATAGTCCTTCTATATTTTCTATTAACGGAGTACTCCCTATGTAGTTCAAGGGGTACAATATACATTTCGGATATAGTTTAGTGGATTTCTTATACTTTATCATTTTATTTTGGGAAATTTTATTCAAACCCTAAAAATCTATAATTAGCCCCCATTTCCAACAAACTTTGAATACACCCCAGTTAATTGGACGACCCCATCTTGATTATACCCCAATTAAATATCATTATACGCCCTCTTGAACACACCCCTCTTATATACATAACATGTATTTAGTTGGTACTTGAGGACACATGTAGGACCACTAAGATCCTTTTTCGCTTTCACCAGCAGAATTCATCGTCTTTCTAGCAATCTTTCTTGTCTTTATAAAATCTCTTTTGGCTTTGATTTCCTTCTACGATAATGAAAAGGGAAATTCTATGGTACCGACTTCAGTACTGTACTGAGATTCATAGGGACCATTCAATGGCCCTAGGGTGGATCTCTCGCATCCACCTAGGGTTCATCACATGGCCCCTATAATAATGCTCGCCATTTATGATGCATGAAAAATGAGATGAATGGTGAAGATGGGTTTGGTATGGTACCAGATTTTTCAATTTGGTACCGTAGTGGAACCCTAATGAAATTATTGTTTAGCCCGAATGATTCGGCGATTCTGCCACTTCCACGACATGTCTTGGCTGCAGCTGACGGTGGTCGGAAGCCTTGAGGAATGGATCGTCGCGTTATCCCAATTCATCTTCCGGATGAAGTCTTGAAGGAGATAGAGCTATGAAGAAACAGAGAGAGACTTGTTTCCCCCCTTGCTAGATCCTCATCTTTCTCTGTTGCTAAATCCTACTCATTCTCCATTGCTAGAGGTGATCGGAATTGGGGGTTGGGATCTTCGAGTCCCGGTGCCCCGTGGCTGTTTACCGCTGCTGATGACAAACGCCACAGCCCCATTGCCGTTGTCGATGACAATTACAAGTAACAAGGTTTTTGGTTTAGTTGGGATGTGGGGTACGAAGTTAAGGATATAGCTGGTATTCTAAATAATTTTAATAAGTTATTGAGAAATGGAGGGGAAATGGGGGCTAATTACAGATTTTTGGGGTGCGAATAAAATTACCTTTTATTTTGGATACAAAATCTATATCCAAATCTGAAATCTATAGGTGACCGGGATTTCTTGTGCTACATCTATGCAAATTAGTCAAGTGTGCTATGAATCCAAATTAAGATTTTTAAGGTATTCAATCGGCTTAGCCGAGTGGACTAAAATCGATAACTCTCTCGATCCCCCGTTGCCGGACATCTGCCGAGCACTTGCCTCGGACTGCGTCGTCTGTCTTCCCCCTCAACATCATGATCGAGATACTGTTGTGGCTGTCGGTGAGATCCATAGTAAGATTTTGGTGCGTCTGTAAGCTTTGGTGCTCCATAACCTACGATCCCTGCTTCATGGACACCTTCAATGAGCACGCCCATACAACCCGCGGCACCCCCCACCCATCCTCCTCATTCCATACTCCGATAAGAGACTCGGTCTAGTCTACACTGATAATTCATCCGCCCTGAGATATTCTTTTTGAGGCCGGGAACCATTGACCTCCCGACCTACTAGATTAGCTAGGGTAACGACCTGGCCGTCATGTGATGGAAGTGTCCTGGTGATGAACCCTTCAACGAGGTAGTGTCTAACCCTACCAGTACCAGAGCCTCCAAAGAAGCCCTTCTTGGAGCAACTCCAGCGGGTTACTCATCCTTAAATGTACTATGAGGAGACCAAGGACATCCACATAGGCATTTGAGGTATGAGTGTTTTGGACTACTCCAGCGGGTTACTCATCCTCCTCTTCAATGAATTCCGAGTGTTGGATTAGATCCAAGGATCACTTTTCAATGTGATCCAAGCAATGTAGAAAACGATTAAAAAAAAAAATCCAAAGATCCATGTGCGAAAGCCTTGCACCACACGCGGGTTGACAGGAAGGGGTGAGGAAAATTGTCTTCCTCAAATTTGAGGAATTTTGTGGTCCCCACATGGTATCCATACAGACGAGTAACCCGCTGGAGTGCCAATATTTGGTTCCCCTCCTCATAAAGTACAGATGAGTAACCCGCTGGAATTGCTCTTACAGGCCTACTTTGGGTTTCACCCTGAGACCAAGGAGTACAAAGTCGTAGCCTACTTTGGGGTTCGCAATTTACGAGTTTGCACAGTCGGCACCAGCTCATGGAGGCCAATCTGCCGGCACCACGCTGAGAGGCCTTATAGCAACAACCTCTATGTGAAGGGAGCAATACACTGGAAGAAATATTTTGCCGTCATGGATCAACCTTTGCTGCTTTTTTTCTTTTGATCTCGGAGATGAAAGGCTCAGTAGGATCGAAGGTCCCAATCTACCCGACATCTACCGTCGGAGAGTTTTCATGATTGGTTACTAGCTGGCAGAGCTGCAAGGCTGCAACTCTGTAGGCTTTCCTTGGATGGATCATCGCCAATGCCTATGTTCATCCACAACGACAAGATTATGGTGCTCAGTGCTACTGGGAGCCGATCCGAGTAGTTGTTGCGTTGTTATTATCTCAAGAGCATGAGCAGAAGCGACCAAAAGGGTGGGAACGACGAACAAGCCGTCAACGCTGGCAACATCAAAATTCTTGGTGTGTGTTTGCCTCACGTGGAAAGTTTACATGCATTACCAAAGGCACGACTCCCTTGAGGTGACACCATAGACCTCTTAGTTGATTTCTCATGTTTCTGTTAAGTAGATTAGTGATGAGCTCCATTAACTAATTTGGTTCTTTGCTTTTATTCTTGGTTGTGGTTTTTGGATTTATCGTTAAATGGGATTTGCAATATTGGGCCCACGTCTCTTATTGGGGGTTGTCATGTGAACACATTCAATCCTATTAAGCAAGGACGAGAGATGAACTCGGTATTTATTTTATTTTTTTAAATTAATAACAAGAAAATACAACACGTGATGTAGGACTGACTAGAGGTCCTATTAATAATTATGGTTCTCGCCCTAGATGAAAATTTTGGGTTCAGGAATGTGCATATTTTCATAACAACGGAGGGTTATTTTTTAGCTTTTTTCAGATTGGGACAAAATTAGGTAGGCATGTAGCCTAGGTGTCAGAAAGGTTGTGTATAAGTTTACGCTTGATTGGACAATTGGATATAGGAGGATCACGAAATTACCAGATCTAGAGTGCATGTTCCATAACTGAAATTCTTTGAAATTGGACTTAGATTCATTTCTAACATTTGGGGCTTCTGATGATGGAAGCATAGTTACCAAGCCGGAAGTCGGGAAAAAATTGGCTAGGGGAGAAGTCGGAAAAATCGAAAAAAAGTTGGAAAGGTCAGGAAACAAATGGTAAAATTTTAGAAAATATTTACATATAGATTTTACAATAGGTTTTTTGAATACTAGTCTTATGTGGTTTTGTATTGCTAGGTGGCTTATAAAATGACCAAGCTCTAGTTTCAAATGAAGTTTGAAGCATACTGCTATGGAGGTTGCCTTGATGGTTCTTCTTCCCTGACAACAAGATGTCTAGGGAAACCACGTGAGAGGCTGATAGCGAAAGGACGTGAGGTGCCTGATAATCATGCCCTTATATCCCTTGTCTTTCTATTCATCAAAACCTTCACCCCATTACCAATTTTCGAAGCTCATAAAAACCTAATCATAAGCAGTTGTTAAAACCCTCAACATCTCATCTAAACCTAGCTATAGCAAGCCTATACCTTCCTCATCTTTCCACAAGATCCACCACTTTCGATCACTAAAATCCCTGGGAAATCCAATATGGATTGTGCAGTCAAGATCTAGATAACCGTATATATCTCCACATCCACTTACCCGACCGTCTTCGAACTTTAACCCTATTTAGATAACATATAAACCTATCTCGTTACCAAATTTCGTCCACATCTGACCTTCAAATCTTTGTGAAACAATCAAAACCTACCATGCTTCGAACAAAATATGCACGTTTCTAAAAGTAAAGCAGTACGAGAAGATCGGAGAAAAAAGCATAGTAGGTTAGCTTCAAACAGGGTTAGGGTTACTTTATTTGTTGGTTGAATTAGTTCACCTAGAGCGAGATCATTCTCTTTTGGCGGGACCCTCTTACACTTCCCGCATCATATAGGCATCCAAAAACCTAAATCTAACATCTATTTACGGATAGAATGGTGGTAGGGAAAAAGGTGGTTGATGAAGAAACTAATCAAGAGGACAAAAAATTGGTCTCTGTTCAAATATTTGCAGTTTGTAGTTTCGGGATGTACAATAGGAGTACGAGGCAACGAAGAAGGCTCTTTTTCCATCCGTCTCTTGTAGCGATGTCAACCACAGAGGAGGTGATGGAGGGGGTAGAAGATTGGTTCAATAGAAGGATATAAAGTAGAAGACATGGATAACGAAGAAGAGTCAAATTTGTAGACAAGAGGTTCTTTCCTTTCACAAAATCAAACTGTTCCAAACTTCATTTCCCTATCTTCGTGGTGGAAAATTTTCATTATAGATGTGCGGGAAACAAAAGAGAAATTATAGAGAGATGAAAGGGTTTGAATGTGAGATTTGAAACGATATCGAGGAGAGAATGTGGTATCCATTGTTAGGATCCACATGAAGTTCTCCACGTGAAAGCTTGTAAAGTGAGATTCAATTGTGATTGTTAAAAAGACGAGCTCACAAAGGGCGACCACTGGTGGTTTCATCGCATTATGTGGGAACGCCAAAAAGAAAGGAGGGACTGACAATATTGAAATTCGGGGTTTCATCGAGTGATTTTGGGTTTGTCTATTGGATTTCCGTAGGGCTCTTTTTATAACAGTCCTTGATTTAGATATCTTTGGTGCTGACATCACTTCAAGCTAGTCACATGCATAATTAGTGACGCATCTATTTGGCACTTAAGGTCCACATAAACAAAAAAAGGAGGCTGAAAATAATGCCATAACTAAAGCTAGCTTACTTGGGACATTCAACATAGTATGAAATAAACATCAATTTCATTAAAATTAAAAAATATCCTTAACGAATAATACAACTGGTTTACCCGGTGGCCTGGTTACTAATCAGTGATATGCTGTCACTTTTGAAATCAACGGTCCTCGCCTTGTAAGTACCATACAGAATAGGGAATGGGTTAGCATAGCATCGTAGAAAAATCTAATTGCATCATCATGACCCAAGATGGGGTCGACTGTGTAGATATGATCCATAAGAATTTTCCAATCGTTTGTTATCCCGACGTATGTGTTTTAAGATTGGTGCCTAAAACCTAAAACGACAACTTGGCAAGAGCAGGACATTCCGACAATGCTGAGATGCCAGTTGGCAGCAGTAGGTAGACCTATCAATATGATGTCGGTAAGCTTGCAGAGTAAATAGTTCTAATTATTTCTGATGTTTTGTAAATTGTACTATAATATTCTGTAACTACAACCATGCTGATGTTATACTACTGTTTTGCTGAATCTATGTTCTGTCTCTGGGGGCAGGTGCCGTGTTCAACTTGATGTGCACTGAGAGGGATGTAGCGACCATGGAGAAGATTGAGCGCCATTTCCAGCATCACATACCTGAGGTGAGAACTGCAGGGCCTCCTCCCCCGTCCCGTGTTCTCTTTTTTTCTTCTTCTTTATATCAACCACTATAATCCTGTGAGATGGACTTAACGGTCGAGACCCCCCCCCCCCCCCCCCTTCTAATGTTCAGGTTGTTAATTGGAAGAGCGAGCAGGAATTTGAGGCTGCCTTGAAAGACGCAGGTCTTCTATAAAGTCTCCCCATCCAAAAGGTTTAAAGGCTTGAGTTGTGTGCATTCTTAACTTAAAGTCTGGAGACGATGAAGATCCCATTTGGCGGGGTATATATATATGGATGTGCTTGAATGGTCATGCTGAGGATCCAATTTTTGTATTTATTATTTTTTTTGGGGACTTTGTTATGTTTGTTCAAGAGAATGGTGGTGGTTCTGGACTCGGTTTTAGAATTTGTTGATTTTGATGTGGGTGTTCTATCTAAGAAGGATTGAGATCACACCAAGTGTCTGGCACACTTTGAGAAGAAAGCTGCATGATCACACCTAGTGTCGATGCATTGTGCGAAGAAAGCTGCAAGAGAGAGAGAGAGAGAGAGAGAGAGAGAGAGAGAGACTCCCAGCTGGAGTTTGGTGCAATTATGATTGCTTTCTTGTTCCTCTGCCTGC
This sequence comes from Chamaelirium japonicum, assembly GCA_947650365.1. Taxonomy (NCBI): domain Eukaryota; kingdom Viridiplantae; phylum Streptophyta; class Magnoliopsida; order Liliales; family Melanthiaceae; genus Chamaelirium; species Chamaelirium japonicum. Next base: position 42,973,280 of record OX393557.1, on the reverse strand, counting down.
TGCTGGAGTGAAGATTGGAGGTTGTTCGGGTTATGCACGGTCCCCAGCTTATGTTCTTGTTTATATAGTTTAGTAAGGAAGGTATACTTGGTATAAGATTGAAGGAGAGGTTGATAGAAACATTGACTTTTAACGGAGTTACGGAACACCCCCTTAGATAGTTCAAGGGGTATGCTGATGCGTTTCAGTTGTGGTTATTAAGATTAAGTCCTTAAAAGGTTTATGTTTAAAGTTAAGGGTATGCAAAGTTTGAACTTAACAGTAAGTCTCTGTGGTTGGACTTTGGCTAACGTGAGCATATATAATAACGGAATTTTTTAAATGATAATTTTATCTTGTAACAAAAAAGTAACAATTAGTAAAGAGTAACAATTTGTTAGCAAAGAGTAACAATTCGATACGGTAAAATGTTTTAATTGCATATTGATTGTAGCGGTATTTTTGCTTATCTCATCACAATATGATTCCTTTTGTGATAAAAAATATATTTAAATCAACGATATGGAGTGATTTCAATTGTTTTTTGTGTATAAAATCTTTCGTGTTCAATTGATGGCAGGAAATATAAATTTAATAAACTTTGGCTGGGTATTAGTCCTTTTTCTTTTTCTATTTGATTTGGTAGGATTTCGGAAGGGACCAATATGAGACTTGCAAGAGGACTTACTGCAAATCGATTCCGTTGTCAGGGATCTATCACTAAGTCACCCTTTAAAGTTCAAGAAGGTGAAATGAATTTCAGGTATAGTGGAAGGGGGTTTCTTGTAATTTACCCTTTTATTTTGGATACAAAATCTATATCCAAATCCAAAATATATTCTATAAAAAAAGGGATTAATTAATCCTAAATCCCTCCAAAAAAACTTTATTTAAGCTAAATGAAACAACTTGTTAGGATATTAGCTAAACTCCCTCTCTAAATATACGTTTGTACAACATGTCCCTAACTGAAAATGTTGACCTTTTTTTTACCCTTTCCATTACATAACTACCTCTCCAGCAAGAGTATCCATTCATCTTTGGTATGAATATTCATTCACCGATTAACACTATACATGTAGCGTTGCTACAGTGATTTCGCTGTAACTACTACAGCAAAATCACTGTAGCAAGAATATACATTTGTCTTTGGAAATAATATCCATTCATCATCAACGAGAGTATCTATTCATCGGATGACATTGTGCATGTTGTGATTGCTACAAAGATTTCATTGTAGCAAGAGTAGCTATTCGTCTCCGGAAAAAGTATCCATTCGGCTAATCGATACTTTTGCTACATTGAAATCACTGTAGCAACAGTCAATTCGTCGAATTGATACTTTAACCAATTCGAATTGATACTCTTGTTATAGAGGATACTCTTGTTGGAGATGAATGGATACTTTTTCTATAGCACATGAGGAGATGAATAAGGACGGGAGACTTGTTGTAGCACGTTGCTGAGCAGACTAGAGTATGGAATGAGGAGGATGGTGGGGGGCACACAGGTTGTATGGGTGTGCTCATTGAAGGTGTCCATGAAGTAGGGATCGTAGGTTATGGAGCGCCAAATCTTGCAGACGCACCAAAATCTTACTACAGATCTCACCGGCAGCCACAACAGTATCTCGATCATGATGTCGAGAGGGAAGACAGACGGCGCAGTCCGGGGCAAGTGTTCGATAGATGTTCGGTAAGGGGGGATTGAGAATGCACACTGAGTTGGGATAAAACTCGGCTGAGTTAGACCGAGCTTACTCGACTCGGCTGGATTTCGAGTCGAGTCCGAGTTTCTAATTTTTGAACACTGACCTCGGGTATGTGATGCTATAAATGGTGCTCAATCTTCTCCGCGATCGCTACATCCCTCTCGGTGCACATCAAGTTGAACACGGCACCTCCCCCCAAAGACAAACAGAGATTCAGCAGAACAGTAGTATAACATCAGCATGGCTGTAGTTACAGACTATACTTTGCTACCTTAACCCCAAATATTATAATACAATTTACAGAACAGCAGAACCGTAGTATAACATCACCATGAAGGTAGGGAACTGAAGATTGGAACAGTTTGATTTTGTTGAAGGAAAGAACTTCTTGTGTACAAATTTGGCTCTTCTTCGTTATCCATGTCTTCTCCTTTATATTCTTCTTCTAAACCAATCTTCTACCCCCTCCATCACCTCCTCTGTGGTTAACATCGCCATAGTTACCAAGTCGGAAATCGGGAAAAAAACGGCAAGGGAAAAAATCGGAAAGATACGATGAAAACAGAAAAAAAAAACGTGAAAATATCGGAAAAAACAAAAAAAATCTTAAAATTTATACCAAGTATGTATATGTGTCATTTTCCAACATTAAGTAATCAAAAGTTCAAAACATATAGCATATGCGTTTATTAAGCACGAACAAAATAAAACCCGAACCCAATTTAAACCTGGACCAAACATGACGTGTTTTATAAGCGTTTTTCCAGTTTTAAACGCGTATAAAACGCGTACGGACGTTTTTAAAAAAAAAAACGAGTTTTTTTTTCCTGTTTACTACGACTTCGGATCGATACGTGTTTTATACGCGTTATTTTTTTTAAAAACGCCCGATTTGGTAACTATCAACATTGCTGCATGGGACGAATCAAAAAAGAGGCTTCTTCATCGCCTCCTACTCCTATTGTAAATCCCTAAACTACAAACTGCAAATATTTGAACAGAGACCGATTTTTTGTCCTCTTGATTTGTTTCTTCATCAACCACCTTTTTCCCTACCACCATTCTATCCATAAGTAGATGTTAGATTTAGGTTTCTAGATGCCTATATGATGCAGGAAGGTAAGGGGGTTCTGCCAAAAGAGAATGATCTCGCTCTAGGTGAACGAATTCAACCAATAAATAAAGTAACCCTAGCCCTTTTTGAAGCTGACCTACTTGGCCTTTTTCTCCGATCTTCTCATACTGCTTTAAGTTTTAGAAATGTGCATATTTTGTTCGTAGCATGGTTGGTTTTAATTATTTGACAAAGATCCGAAGGACGGATGTGGACGAAATTTGGTAACGTGATAGGTTTATGGGTTATCTAAATAAGGTTAAAGTTTGAAGACGATCGGGTAAGTGGATGTGGAGATATGTATGGTTTTCTAGATCTAAATTGCACAATCCATATTGGATTTTTCGGGGATTTTAGTGATCGAAAGTGGTGGATCTTGTGGAGGAAAGATGAGGAAGGTATAGGCTTTCTATAGCTAGGCTTTGATGAGGTTTAGATGAGATTCGGAGGGTTTTAACAATTGTTTATGATTAGGTTTTAATGGGATTCGAAAATTGGAGATGGGGTGAAGGTTTGATGGATAGAAAGACAAGGGATATAAAGACAAGGGATATGAGGAGATGATTATGAGGGCACCCCACGACCTTTTGCCGTCGGCCTCTCACTAGGTGTCCCTAGACATCTTGTCGTCGGGGAAGAAGAACCATCAAGGCAACCTCCATAGCAATATGCTTCAAATTTCATTTGAAACAAGAGCTTAGCCTTTTTATAAGCCATCAAGCAATACAAAACCACATAAGACTAGTATTCTTAATGGGTATGGACTCAGGACTCCTAAAACATGAATTACTTGAACTCCTAATACACTTAGACTTGGACTCCTAATTATACTTAAGACTTGGACTCCTAATACAATTAGGAAGCCCTGATAGCATGGCTTTTGATATGTGCAAAATTTAACTGATAAAAACTCAAAAAATAGAAATAAGAAACTATAAATAAAATAAAAGTCCATTGGTCCCCCAACAACTGGGCCATCAATCGGAACAGAGCTTGGCCTAAAAAATCGTACATGGTGTGATTTGTTCTCCATCATTCACTTCTACTGCGTGGAGGTTGCCTCCAGTCGAGAAGTACAGTCGTCCGGGTCATCAGGACACCAAAGGGATGTCTAGAAGTCGACACCTGGTAGTGGAGACCCAGTAGTGGATAGAGCATCATACAACAGTCGTCCCCCAGATCCCATTCACAGCTTCTGTTGGAGGCATATTTTGACCAAGAGTTCGAGTGGAATTGACTGAAGGAGGCGGCCACTGAGGTAGGCGGATGGAGTAGTCGGGAGGTGCACAAGCCCAAGTAAGGGTTAAGTAGTAGTGAAGCCACTGGTTGTCGGTCTAGTCCGAGGAAGCCAATGTAATAAAGAAGGACTGACCCACAGGTGTCAACCGCATGTGGCAACTCCGTTGTAGATGAGGGGTCCCACGAGACTCATTGTTGAAGGTGGATGCTCAACTGAAGACAAAGTATCCATTGACAGTGTTGATATAGATGGAAGCTCCACGGGAGGCGTTGACAGCGGTGAAAGCTCCACGTGAGGTGCTGGCAGTGGTGGAAGTTCCACTGAAGGCTCGAACAGAGGAGGCTCTGCTGAAAGTACCGGTAATGCCGTAATGGAAACTCTCTTACTGGAAGCTCTAAAAATGGAAAAAAATATTCAATGGGACGGACGTACCATGTCAACCGTGTACCCCACACCCAATGCACTATTAATATGTTGCAATTCAACTTCCTATTTTAGCTGTTGTTGTCCCCAGATTGTTAGTGTATTAGGTGTTGGGGGGACACGGCTGACGTGGTACGCCCGTCCCACTGAATGTTTTCCCCTAAAGATGGGAGTTCATCTGGCGGTGCCGGCTCCACCGGTGCACTATTGGAGGGGGAGACTCGATAAGATTTTTGGGTTTTAAACAAATAGACTCCCTGTAATCTTCTCTATTAACATATAAACCCATATAAAGTCAATATTTACAAATAAACCCCTTAAAATATCCAATACTTACATATCAACCCTACAGTTAGTTGGCATCCAAAAATGAAGAAATATTTTTGAAATATTCCTTCATTCGGTTTTTATTTCATTAATCTAAAGGGGAAATAACCGATTTACCTATGGTTTTAATTACTTAAATTGACATATCTTTATTAAACATGGACTTAACCCAAAACAAACACAGACATAACCCAAAACAAACTTGGACCTAATTCGAAGAATTCTCACATCGGAGGGAGATTTACAGAGTTTAGGTAAAACATTAAGGATAAAATCGAAAATATTCTCTCGATTTGGATGTCAGCTAACTGCAGGGGTCAATATGTAATGTTTTAATGAATTAAGGGTTTTATATGTAAATATCACTTTTATAGGGGTTTATATGTACTTATAGAAGATTGTATGTTGATTTGTCAAAAAGCCCTAGATTTTTTTCCTTAGTTTTTCTTAAGCCTCTCTACTCTAAGTCCACTAAAACCTAACTACCTAAGGTTCTAAAAACTAAATCCCCTAACCCTAAAATGCCTAAAACTAACCCTAAAGTAGTCATTTTTTCTAATTTTTTAGAATTTTTTCTGAATTTTTTGAATTTCTTTTGAATTTTAAAGTTTTTTTTTTATTTTCTGACCAAAAAAAGGGCTGATACCAGTTCGATTAGAACTTAGAACCGGCCGAAGCACGACCGATACCGTTATTGATACCCGAGTTTTAAACATTGATCTCAAGATACAGTAAACATCCCAATCTTGAGAACCGTTTGAAACTCTGTTACCAAAATCTCCGATTTTTTAAATAAGTCTCGATTAAAACACGACTTATTCAATAAACATTCATTATGCGACTCTTTCTCGATTTTATGAAAAAGTCACTTTTCTCACGTTTTAATCCCAATTTACACGTTTTAATTCCAATTAATAGTGTTTTAATCCCGCCATGTATTGCTTTAAAAACCTATTGTAACATCTATATATAAATATATTCTAAAATTCTACCATTTGTTTTCCGACTCTTTCCCGATCTTTCCAACTTTTTTTCGATTTTTCCGACTTCTCCCCTAGCCGATTTTTTTCTGACTTCTGACTTGGTAACTATGGTATGAAACCATCATACGTTAAGAGAAATCAGTCCGACTTTACTGGATTGACCACTTGTTGAACTGGATTATTTACCAACTCAATCCATCTAGAATCAGTACCATCTACACATCTAACAACTGTACAGTCGCTTGGAATTCATTAGGTATCAGCTTTCAAGTCCATCCAAGCACAAGGATGGGCAGACGTACTATCATCTTAGTGAGATTGAGGATCATGTCAAGTGGAAAATCAAGATAAAGTCCATCCAAGCACGAAGCTGAGCAAATTCTTAGTGTGATTGAGGATGATGTCAAGTAGAAAGGGCAGATTAAAACCTTTACAAGAGCTCGAATATTTACTCAAAGCACAAAATATGTAGAAAATTTTTAAAAAAATGGGACCAGCTCTCTGATAGTAAATAGATCTTCGGATTTCGATTTCCGAATCGAATTATAGATCCATCAACTAATTATGGATTTTGGGATTTCCTCGCATCAAACTGTTTCAATCTTAAATTTGTAAGTTGACTAAACAATAAAGAAAAAAGTGTGAATTGTTTTTCCAGATGCTACGAGTTTGACCTTATATATCCTCAGTTATGCTTGCAGGCATAAAAAGGGCTACATGTAACGTAGAGGAAGTGTCACCTTACAGGCATAAAAAGGGACACATGCAACCCGAGATTAATGCTCCCATCATTCACTGTATCATCACTAATTCAATAGTATGGAATCTATTGACGCCATTGGTCCATAGCACCTCATATACGAGAGAATCTTGCCGTCCTGCGAGGAGGAAGGAATGTTCCAATAGAAGAGTGAAAGTAAGGATGTGGCCGCAGCGAGTGCTAATGTTGCAGCATACTGAGCGAGCCGCACAGCATCAACATTTAAAGGCTGCTTGTCATCACATCACAGACGGACGCAGGTCCAACAATAACGGTATCCACCAACACCGAGAGAGCTAATTGTGTGCGCATAACCAGCCAGCTAGGAGGCACATCGATGATTGTTTCTTTTTTGGCTACTATGAATTGATTTAAGTGCTTGTTTGGCTGCTTTGGAACTCTCTGACACCCCTATCTGAATGTAACATATTGTTTCTTTCTATTAGGAGCAGGCTAATGGTGCAAAATCCTATAGTATTTGGCATAGAATCAAATGTCGACAAATTTTCTACGAAATCAACAAAATGTTTTTTTTTAAGGGTCCGACATAGAAATTGGTCGAATTTTTTATAGTTTGAAATTTTAGTTTGACATAACGAAATGTCGACCGAAATGACGGACATTTGACCGAAATCCGACATTATGTCTTTTTATCCAGACAATTTCACTATTATTTTTTTAGTAAAAAAACTCATCTTTATTGATCAGGGAGAAATTATATTTTTCCCTCCGTTCTATTTTTTTTTTTCATAATAGAGAACATTTTACTGACATTTGACCTGGAATTGATCGATATTTGACCCAAATCCTACGAATTTCCACCAAAATCTTTCTTTAAAAAATACAAAATTTCCACCGACATGTAACCGAAATTTGACAAATTTCCTTTTTTGACTAACTGAAACAACATGGAAATCGACATTTAAAACCTTTGTATTTTGAATGATTTGGTTTTAAGGTTAGTTATCAGACAGAGACACAGGACATGTTTTCCAACTAAAATAACATATTAGAAACAATACATCTGAAAAAAAAAAAACCAAAACCGCTATTGGATTATTCGGTTTTTTACCAGAATATATCAAACAATATCAGCTAGATAAGGTACATAGCATACTAAATAAGTAGTATATATTTATTTGGGGTCTCGTGATACTTAGACCATACACTTCTTCAATCGGAAAGAAATATTACCAATAGGACTGCATAGCATTGAATGATAAAGGGACGAAATGCAAGATAATGTCTAACACGATATAGTAAACAACATATAATTAGTTAATTATTTTGGTTCTGCTTCTAAATGATACAAACATATCTAAATCAAGGTCTTCTACAAAACATATCTAAATCAAGGTCTTCTACAAAAAGAGCCCTACGGAAAACCAATAGACAAACCCAAAATCACTCGATGATAGACTAAGGGAACCATAAACCCAAATAATGATCATAGTACTATCTAGATCAAGAATTGTTCGGAATGTGATTCCATTTGGCTAAGCTAAGATCCGAATCGCATTGGGCATGTCAGTTCGTGTTCGACTGAATCCTCACAGCATGGATCCAATACAGAGGTCAAGAGCCCTATGGTTGACTAGAGACTTTTCAAATTTTCATATCTTTATGCTAAGCTTGTTACCCAAAGAGCACTACCACCAATCACCCTAAGCAAACAAGCAAGTCAGCCAATTCCAAGCATAAAGTTGAAGAAATCCAAATGATGTTTGAAGTAGGACATCTAGTGCGCATGAGACCTACCCATGAAGCTACAGTTTCAGTGGACAAGAAAGGCAATGATGAGAAGGATATGGAGGAGATATCGACAAGAATAGAATCAGATTCATCAGAGCGACCTCTTGGTCAGATCAGGAGCAAGAGGTTGGGACATCTGACAAAGGAGAGTTTCTTTGGCTCTAGACTAAAGGCGCAATAGATCGAGATTAGAAATGCACATCAATATTTAGCACGTGATTAGTTACGGACAACATTGTAATCTGTGATCACCAACAAGAACAGATCTACGATTTCATCTCCACTGGTATTATACAGCAATTGGAGCCATAGGAGACACCACTTGATAGACCATACATTGTTTCTTGGGCTGAGTTAGGAGTGGAAGTCAACTGTATAGTACAGTAGTCGCTGCAGTTTTGGGACCTACCTGAAAAGAAGGTTGGGTGTCAGGATATTTACATATCGACCCTATAGTTAGTTGGCATCCAAAAATGAAGAAATATTTTTGAAATATTCCTTCATTCGGTTTTTATTTCATTAATCTAAAGGGAAAATAACCGATTTACCTATGGTTTTAATTACTTAAATTGACATATCTTTATTAAACATTGACTTAACCCAAAACAAACACAGACATAACCCAAAACAAACTTGGACCTAATCCGAAGAATTCTCACATCGGAGGGATATTTACAGAGTTTAGGTAAAACATTAAGGATGAAATCGAAAATATTCTCTCGTTTTGGATGTCAGCTAACTGCAAGTGTCAATATGTAATGTTTGAATGAATTAAGGGTTTTATATGTAAATATCACTTTTAAAGGGGTTTATATATACTTATAGAAGATTGTATGGGTTGATTTGTCAAAAAGCCCTAGATTTTTTTCCCTTAATTTTTCTTAAGCCTCTCTACTCTAAGTCCACTAAAACCTAACTACCTAAGGTTCTAAAAACTAAATCCCCTAACCCTAAAATGCCTAAAACTAACCCTAAAGTAGTCATTTTTTCTAATTTTTTAGAATTTTTTCTGAATTTTTTGAATTTCTTCTGAATTTTAAAGTTTTTTTTTATTTTCTGACCAAAAAAAGGGTTGATACCAGTTCGATTAGAACTTAGAACCGGCCGAAGCACGACCGATACCGTTATCGATACCCGAGTTTTAAACATTGATCTCAAGATACAGTAAACATCCCAATCTTGAGAACCGTTTGAAACTTTGTTACCAAAATCTCCGATTTTTTAAATAAGTCTCGATTAAAACACGACTTATTCAATAAACGTTCATTATGCGACTCTTTTCGATTTTATGAAAAAGTCACATTTCTCACGTTTTAATTCAAACTAATTATGTTTTAATCTCGCCATGTATTGCTTAAAAAACCTATTGTAACATCTATATATAAATATATTCTAAAATTCTACCATTTGTTTTTCGACTCTTTTCCGATCTTTCCGACTTTTTTCTGATTTGTCCGACTTCTCCCCTAGTCGATTTTTTTCCGACTTCCGACTTGGTAACTATGGTATGAAACCGTCATACGTTAAGAGAAATCAGTCCGACTTTACTGGATTGACCACTTGTTGAACTGGATTCTTTACCAACTCAATCCATCTAGAATCAGTACCATCTACGCATCTAACAACTGTAAAGTCGCTTGGAATTCATTAGGTATCAGCTTTCAAGTCCATTCAAGTACAAGGATGGGCAGACGTACTATCATCTTAGTGAGATTGAGGATCATGTCAAGTGGAAAATCAAAATAAAGTCCATCCAAGCACGAAGCTGAGCAAATTCTTAGTGTGATTGAGGATGATGTCAAGTAGAAAGGGCATATTAAAACCTTTACAAGAGCTCGAATGTTTACTCAAAGAATAAAATATGTAGGAATTTTTTTTAAAAATGGGGCCAACTCTCTGATAGTGAATAGATCTTCGGATTCCGATTTCCGAATAGAATTATAGATCCATCAACTGATTATGGATTTTGGGATTTCCTCGCATCAAACTGTTTCAATCTTAAATTTGTAAGTTGACTAAACAATAAAGAAAAAAGTGTGAATTTTTTTTCCAGATGCTACGAGCGAGTTTGACCTTATATATCCTCAGTTACTTGCAGGCATAAAAAGGGCCACATGTAACCTAGAGGTAGTGTCACCTTACAGGCATAAAAAGGGCCACATGTAACCCGAGATTAATGCTCCCATCATTCACTGTATCATCACTAATTCAATAGTATGGAATCTATTGACGCCATTGGTCCACAGCACCTCCTATACGAGAGAATATTGCCGTCCTGCGAGGTGGAAGGAATGTTCCAATAGAGGAGTAGGATGGGCTAGTCCAAGTAACACAGACACGTTGCATGGTAAGGGATGGGACTGACAGCAGCAGAGAAGATTGAAAGTAAGGATGTGGCTGCAGCGAGTGCTAATGTTGCAGCATACTGAGCGAGCCGCACAGCATCAACATTTAAAGGATGCTTGTCATCACATCACAGACGGACGCAGGTCCAACAATAACAGTATCCACCAACACCGAGAGAGCTAATTGTGTGCGCATAACCAGCCAGCTAGGAGGCACATCGATGATTGTTTCTTTTTTGGCTACTATGAATTGATTTAAGTGCTTGTTTGGCTGCTTTGGAGCTCTCTAACACCCCTATCTGAATGTAACAGATTATTTCTTTCTATTAGGAGCAGGCTAATGGTGCAAAATCCTATAGTATTTGGCATAGAATCAAATGTCAATAAATTTCCTACGAAATCAACAAAATATGTTTTTTTTTAAGGGTCCGACATAGAAATTGGTCGAATTTTTTATAGTATGAAATTTTAGTCTGACATAACGAAATGTCGACCGAAATGACCGACATTTGACCGAAATCCGACATTATGTCTTTTTATTCAGACAATTTCACTATTTTTTTTTAGTAAAAAAACTCATCTTTATTGATAAGGGAGAAATTATAGGTTTCCCTTCGTTCTATTTTTTTTTTCATTATCGTGAACATTTTGCTGACATTTGACCTGGAATTGTTCGAAATTTGACCCAAATCCTACGAATTTCCACCGAATCTTTCTTTAAAATATACAAAATTTCCACCGACATGTAACCGAAATCTGACAAATTTCCTTTTTTGATTAACTGAAACCAACATGGAAATCGACATTTAAAACCTTTGTATTTTGAATGATTTGGTTTTAAGGTTAGTTATCAGACACAGGACATGTTTTCCAACTAAAATAACATATTAGAAACAATACATCTGAAAAAAAAAAAACCAAAACCGCTATTGAATTATTCGGTTTTTTACCAGAATATATCAAACAATATCAGCTAGATAAGGTACATAGCATACTAAATAAGTAGTATAGATTTATTTGGGGTCTCATGATACTTAGACCATACACTTCTTCAATCGGAAAGAAATATTTCCAATAGGACTGCATAGCATTGAATGATAAAGGGACGAAATGCAAGATAATGTCTAACACGATATAGTAAACAACATATAATTAGTTAATTATTTTGGTTCTGCTTCTAAATGATACAAACATATCTAAATCAAGGTCTTCTACAAAACATATCTAAATCAAGGTCTTCTACAAAAAGAGCCCTACGGAAAACCAATAGACAAACCCAAAATCACTCGATGATAGACTAAGGGAACCATAAACCCAAAATAATGATCATAGTACTATCTAGATCAAGAATTGTTCGGAATGTGATTCCATTTGGCTAAGCTAAGATCCGAATCGCATTGGGCATGTCAGTTCGTGTTCGACTGAATCCTCACAGCATGGATCCAATACAGAGGTCAAGAGCCCTATGGTTGACTAGAGACTTTTCAAATTTTCATATCTTTATGCTAAGCTTGTTACCCAAAGAGCACTACCACCAATCACCCTAAGCAAACAAGCAAGTCAGCCAATTCCAAGCATAAAGTTGAAGAAATCCAAATGATGTTTGAAGTAGGACATCTAGTGCGCATGAGACCTACCCATGAAGCTACAGTTTCAGTGGACAAGAAAGGCAATGATGAGAAGGATATGGAGGAGATATCGACAAGAATAGAATCAGATTCATCAGAGCGACCTCTTGGTCAGATCAGGAGCAAGAGGTTGGGACATCTGACAAAGGAGAGTTTCTTTGGCTCTAGACTAAAGGCGCAATAGATCGAGATTAGAAATGCACATCAATATTTAGCACGTGATTAGTTACGGACAACATTGTAATCTGTGATCACCAACAAGAACAGATCTACGATTTCATCTCCACTGGTATTATACAGCAATTGGAGCCATAGGAGACACCACTTGATAGACCATACATTGTTCCTTGGGCTGAGTTAGGAGTGGAAGTCAACTGTATAGTACAGTAGTCGCTGCAGTTTTGGGACCTACCTGAAAAGAAGGTTGGGTGTCAGGATATCAATGACTAAGGCACACTATTTTGGGCTAGCCATAGATTAACAGCATAAGTGAAACCGACAATAAGAGAGCTTAGCACTTCCACGTTATGTCAACAAGGCTAATAGAACACACTTTACCAGAGAAGAAGAGAGAAGGAAGGAAGCATCAACAAAAGAAAAATCAAGCTGATTCATCAGACCTCTTGGTCAGAAGGGATTGCTGTGATCCAAACTAAAGAACAAATTGTAGAGACCAAAGGATGACGATCGGGCTCTAAATGGAACAAATTTAAGGGTTGATTTGATAGTCTTACCGCTAGTCGGAAGTTTTCTAATTTTGTCAGCTTCCGCGGGGCAGTTTGCAAGTTCTAATTGAAATTTGAATGAATAAGCAGATTGGGTATATTTTTTCTTCCTCCACTGGTTTTCATATTGTTTTTTTTTTTGGGATTCATCCTTGGCCTCTTAGATTTCAAATTAACATCAGATTTTTGCACATTCTAGCTTAATTCCAAGCATCACAAGTCCACTGTTAACTGTGGTCTTCGGTTCAAAACCCTAGATCACATCAATAAGCTTTTAGGGTCGACACAAGCCTTTTTTAAGAGAAGTATGAAAACATAACACATTATCATGATGCTTTTGGTGTTGTTTAACCAACTCCAAGTGTCAAACAAGTTCAAGCCTAATCCAAATGCATTCATCGAGTGAAATGGCCGAAAGCATGGAAAAGAAGGTAGCCAAGTTCCTAGGCATGCCCTATGAGCCTTTAAAGTAGGTTTGGAAAAAATGGTGGGAGAGGCTTATGGTGCATTTAGAAGCATTGGCAGCATTGGCAAGTAAGGCATTGAAGACTCTGAGATAGCAAAAACCAAAAGTATTTTAAGAGGATAATCTGAAATATATAACACATGGATAAGGGCAAATCATATCAACGACTAAACAGCAAATGAAGACTATTTTTCAGGAATATAAGAGAAGGCGTCATAAAACCATCCATGGGAACATTTGTAGAGAGAGAGAGAGAGAGAGAGAGATCAGAACCAATGGGGAGACAGCCACATCTCCCCAATGTTCTTCACGATGATGGTACGAATGGCCAAATACTGAAGTAGGTCTTCTCCGAGAACAAGTAGTCGCAGCACATCCTCCACCACGCTCTCGCCGTCGGGGAGGGTGTAGCTGGTCAGATCCTTCCAATTGCTCAAGAAGAAATCATAACTACTAAGGATACTAATATGCTCCAAAATATCAGGCGAGACAAATGTGTAGGAAGTAAAAGCGGTCCTCAGGAGTTCAGCTGCTTCAGGAAGAAGCTGACCCAACTGAAAAAAAGAAAAGAAAAAGGGATTATGCTGAGAAAGAAGAAAAGAGAGAAAGAGAGAGGGAGGAGACCACAGCAATACCTTGGCAACCAAAACCTTATCCCCAATACAGACACATATCCTCGGAATAACATCGGAATCCTCGATCTGGAGTCCGGCGACCACCTTCCGGAGATTTGCTGCTGCTGGCTGCACATACAGCGCCACTGCATCCGCCCAATGCTGAGCGTCGCTCGCAGAGAAGACCGTGTACTTCGTCTCTGCATAGGTCAGCTCAAACGTCTGGAAATTATCCATGATCCTGCAAAAAGAAAAAATTCTAAGAATATTTGAGAGAGAGAGAGAGAGTAGACGGGAAGAGAGGTGAGGGAGAGAACCTACTAGATCTGAATTCGAATTCGAATGAGAGTGAAGAGACGATCGGACAATCGGTGCTGCTATATAAGAAATTAAAGCGGGAAAAACCGTTAAGTAATTTAAATTTCGACGAGGGGCTGTAGGCGGTCGGCCGGTGAGTCCTCCCATCCTCCCCTCGCCTCTCATCTCCGTCTCCGTCAGTCCGTCTCTCCTTCCTTCATTTTTTCGAGAACCTAAGCGATAGCTCCTTAATAGCATCTCCAACCGGCTCTGAAGCTAGGAGCACCTCCGAAGCAAGTGGGGCCCGCATTTTGCTGCCACCTCATCGGAGGTCTCTTCGGTGAGAGGGTCAGCTCCAACCGCCTCCGAACCAGATGTCTAAGGATTTTGCACAAAACACCCTATCCATTTTCAAGTGAGCCAAACTCTCCAATTTTCAAGTGAGCCAAACCCATTTTCAAGTGAGCCAAATAATTTATGAAATGTACGGGGGGTTTTTTAAAAAAAACCATAATTTTTTATGGGAAATATTATTCATACCCCATAAATCTTTAATTAACCCCCATTTCCAACAAACTTGAATACACCCCATTTTTTTTTTTCATACCCCATTCCTATCCCAAAAATACCCTTCCCCCTTACACCCCACCTTCAATACACCCCAGTTAAATGGCCCACCCCAACTTGATTATACCCCAATCAAACACATACCCCCTTAAATATACCCCAATTATATACACTCTTGAATACACCCCACTCTTAAATAAACTCCATGCAGTTGGCTGATACTTGAAGGCACAAGTAGAGCTGCAACTTGGGCGGGCCAACCTGAACCCAACTCGAGTCCAACCCGAACCCAACCCGAATTTGGGCGGGCTAATATTAGCCCAACCCAAATTATTTCTCCTCGACCCGACAGGACCCGACACGAAGTTAGATGGTCTGGGTCAAGGCTAAACGGGTTCGGGTCATAAACGGGTCGACACGATAGACCCGTTAATTAAACGGGTCGGGTTCGGGTTTAGGGTCTGGACACGGTAGACCCAGGAAGACCCGTTTAGTATTCAATAGGTCATGTCGGGTCGGGTCTACCAGCAATCCGATACTATAATATATAAAACCAGTGGGTCTTTCGGGTCAGGTCGGGTCAAGTCGGATTGGGTCGGATCAGGTCAACTGAATAGATCTGGGTGGTAAACGGGTCTTATCGGGTCTTATCGTGTCTACCTGTTTATTAGCGAGTCGGGTACGGGTTTAGGATCTAGACACGATTAGTTAAACGGGTCGGGTCCGGGTCTAGGAGTTTTGGACACGACACGAAAAACTAGACACGACACGACTCATTGCCACCCCTAGCTGCAACTTGGGCGGGCCAACCCGAACGCAACCCGACTTTGGACGGGTTAACCCGAACCCACCCCGCACAACCCGATGGGTTGGGCGTGGGCTAAGTTTAAACGAACATTGGGTTGGGTTGGGGTACCAAAGACGCTGAGCAGGGGCTTTGGGGTTTGGGGTATAAAAGAAAAGGGCATTGTTGGTATTAAAGGATTGTTGAGTAAGTTATTGAGAAACGCAGGGGATACGGAGGCTAATTACAGATTTTTGGGGTATGTATAAAATTTCCCTTTTTATTTGCTCGGAGGCTCCGAAGGACCTCTGTTGTATGTGGAGGGCTTCGGAGGTCCGGGGGGCACGTGGCCTACGTGGCATGCCACGTAGGCCTTGGGACATTCCTTCGGAGCCGGTTGGAGCCGGTTGGAGCGCCCATTTCTATTCGGAGTGCCACGTGGGTCGTCAGAGCTCGCCTACGGAGCCAGTTGGAGATGCTCTTAGAGCATCTCCAACCGGCTCTGAAGCTCGGAGCACCTCCAAAGTAAGTGGGGCCCGCATTTTGCTGCCATCTCATCGGAGGCCTCCTTGTTGAGAGGTTCAGCTCCAACGGCCTCCGAACGGGATATCCGAGCCATTTGCATCAAACACCCTATATATTTACAAGTTATCCAAAGTCTCCAAAGTTACACCAAATCTGTTAAAAAGTACATGTTTATATATATATATATATATATATATATATATATATATATATATATATATATATATATATATATATATATATATATATATATATATATAATAATTTATGAAGTTCCGGGGGGTTTTTTAAAAAAAGACAGAATTTTTTATTCGTTCGGAGAGCTCTGTTGTATGCGGAGGGCTTCGGAGGTCCGGGCCGCACGTGGCCTACGTGGCATGCCACGTAGGGCTTCAGAGCATCCCTCGGAGCCGGTTGGAGCGGCCTAATCTCTTCGGCGTGCTAAGTGAGCCTTCAGAGCTCCCGCTCGGAGCCGGTTGGAGATGCTCTTAGATCAAAACATCTATTGGCCTAAACGACATCCATCAAATTATCATGACGAAAATACCCCTCAGTTAATCACAGGAGTGGGCATATTGACACACCAAGTATTCCTTTTCACACACCACCCAGATTTAAAATTTTATATATTTACTCACTGCACACCTTCAATTTTTTAAAAAGCCTATACTACCATTCTTCCCCAAATTACTCCACACACACACACCCAAATCCTAACACCCTACCTTCTCCATCAACTGCTCCGACGTGCTCCTCTCCGCTCTCTATCCCTTCCTACGGGGGAGGTTCCTCCTCCCGTCGATTTTCTCTCCGTCTAACAACTTACCTCCTCCATCAATCGCTCCGACGAGCTCCTCCCCACTCTCCGTCCCTCCCTGAGCTCATGTCCTCCCCGAGCTCCTCCGCCCAGGCGCCGTAGGTTCCTCCCCCCATCAATTTTCTCTTCGTCGTCGTCTACCAGCATCCAAACCTTATCTTCGGCCGACCATGGCCGAATATGGTATAATGTGTTCGGCACCCAAACACGGTACAATATGTTCAACTGTGGTCGGCCGAACGTACTATACAATGTTTGGCTCTGATCAGTCGAACATATTGTATCTTATTCGACTCTGGTCGGCTGAACATGTCTTGAACAAAAAGAAAAAAAAAAATGAATGTTTTGGTCATTTTATTTGGGGGGAATTTTGTAATAAAAAAAACTTTTAAACGGTGCGTCGACCAGTGTTATCAGAACCGAACCCTCGGCTGATTTGGTTTGTCATTCAGATCAGAAATACTAGTGACCTAGTGTCACCCGATTGACCTGGTCGGGTTTCTCATGACCCGCGCAACCCGACCCGTTTAAAAAACCGATAGTTCTCACTAGTTATCTCGATTAAAAAAGATAAAAGCGGGGGCAACTTCGTGATCCAGATATTGCGACGATGACATGTACCTTATGAGACCAAGCCATAATGGAACATGGAATCCCGTGAGGCCGTGGAGTGGGGCTATTGGCACACCAATATTTGCTCTCCAAACACCATTTGAAAGTTTTTTTTATTATAAAATTACCCCCATGTAAAATGACCAAAACAATCAGTTTTTTTATTATTATGTTTGAGACGTTCGGCCGAACAAGGTACAGTATGTTCAGCCAACCATAGCCAAACATTGTATTGTACGTTCGGCCGACCACGACCGAACATACTGTACCAGGTTGGGTGGCTGAACGCACTGTATATGTTCGGTTCTCGTCGACCGAATGTACTGTATAATGTTCGGCTCTGGCCAGCCAAACGTAAGGTATGGATGCCGGTAGATGACGACGAAGAGAGGAGCTCGTCATCTGGGCGGGGAAGCTCGGGAAGGGGGTGAGCTCGGAGAGGTGATGAGCTCGGGGAGGGGCGGAGAGTGAAGATGAGCTCGTCGAAGGATCTTGTCGAAGCTGTTGATGGTGGAAGTAGGGTGTTAGGGTTTGGGTGTGTGCGTGTGTGGAGTAATTTGGGAAGAAGGGTAGTATAGGATTTTTTAAAAATTGGAGATGTGCAATGAGTAAATATATAAATTTTTTAAAATTGGGTGGTGTGTAAATGTATTTTGTGTGTGAAAAGGCATACTTGGTGTGTCAATAGCCCCACTCAAGGCCATGACAGGAACTCTTATACAAATAACCCTACTTCTTTATTATTACAGCATTTAACCCTAAAAATCAAAGCTGATTAAACTAGCCAAACTGACTCTAAACTCGACCTACAACACACACTGAGAGAAACAACAATAGGCAACACATTAAGAATCTGTTTTTTTTTTTGGTGAAGAACATTACACTACAAAGGCCAAATCGGCACAAAAAGATCATTACATTAGTGTTGTCTACATTCACTCATGAACCCGGTAGCCCTTATATCACGCTCTGCTATTAATAGTAATGGCCCGAGGAAATCCTCATACCAAACTTACGATTGTTTGGAGATGCTGCCTCTCATAGCCAGCCAGTCCGCCACCGCATTAGCTTCTTAGGAACACAACAAAAAATATTTTTAATATATATATATATATATATATATATATATATATATATATATATATATTATGTATGTATATATGAATAAATTATTTTAATATATCACCGGTTCAATTAATTGACCTGACGATTGAACCAGAGACCCG
This sequence comes from Chamaelirium japonicum, assembly GCA_947650365.1. NCBI lineage: Eukaryota > Viridiplantae > Streptophyta > Magnoliopsida > Liliales > Melanthiaceae > Chamaelirium > Chamaelirium japonicum. Next base: position 42,954,385 of record OX393557.1, on the reverse strand, counting down.
TGACCCGATCCTTAGACCGGGTCAATATCTAGTCCAGGTCTGATAACATTGGTTTGGAGAGCAAATATGGGCCACTCTAAAGACAGCCAATTGACAGAATGAAAATACCCCCACTGCTCTTCGAATTTTCATTTCATGCCATTCATTTCACACTATAAATTGAATTATCTCCCGGCTTCATTCCAAATCGGTCCAACCGACTGGTCCGGTCCGGTCCAATTTTCAAAACACCGTTGGGAGGAGCTCCTAAGGATCATGATCCCCACTTGGGGAGCCACATCATCCAAATTTACTCCTACATTGGAGCTCCTCTCCAAGCGTCTCCCAACTAGGAGCTGAAGTGCACACATGTCATCTATATAAGAGATGAGGGAATGATTTCTCCAAAAATCGCGTGGGGTTTACTCCATGAGAGGCTCTGAAGGCGCTCTGGCATATGTGGAGGCACTCAAAGCTCCCGAGTGGGTCCATTTCTCCTGCCATGCAGGCCTTCAGAGGTGCGCTCAGAGACATGCAATTGGAAGGGATTGTTTAGGCTCGATACACCACATAGGCCTTAGAAGGTGCACTTGGAGCCCGTTGGAGATGCTTCCGATCCACTTAATTTTTTAAGTCGTCACACGCGCATTCCTCTTTGGAGGCTTTTGATATGCCGCATGTCCATAAATGGGTAACATATCGACTTCCATTTTTGATTTGCCATGAGACTTGCAAAATCTTGGCTTATATTTCTCTTAGTCGGCTACTAGAGTTAGGGGTGGCAAATGGACTCCGAAAACCAGAAAACCCGATCGAAATCCGATCTAAAACATTGGGTATGGGTACAGATTTTGTACCCGAAACATGGTTTGGGTAGGGTATGGATATGAAAACTCTATCTGATTAACTTTTGGGTATGGGTATGGGTACCTCCATACCCATACCCGAAACCCGATTGCTACTCTAACTTGTGTACACTAGATAATATAGTTCAACTCTAAACTCATTGTCATATATCCAAATTCTAACCGAACCCATATCCCTATCCAAACTTTTACTCTACCAAAGCCATTGTAATAAGAAACCAAAAGAGCTTGTTAACATTGCATTGTGATACCTTGATTTTTCTCCTCAAATAATTAAATATATGATGAAAAAAATAGACAAATTATACCCAACTCATACCCGAAACCTGATTGGGTATGGATCGGGTATGGATCCTTCTCTAACCGAATGGGTATGGGTAGGACATGGACCCTACCATACCCAAATAGGTATGGGTATGGATAGAGGTAGGGTCCGACCCGAACCCGACCGATTGCCACCCCTAACTAGAGTCCTGTATTGCTGTAGGGAGGCCTTATCTACCCGAGTATACACTCGGTGTTTGAATATTTTACAATTCTCAATACGATGACCGTTAGCCTTGTGCAGCTTGCAATAGGCACCTACAATTTTTTTATTTTTTTGCAATTAATAGGCACCAACATTGTGCCCCATCTTCACACCTTCCACAGTTTTCCAATGGAAGGTGTGAAGATGGGTATTAGTTTGGGTGGAACAACTGATATTATAGTCAATTTGTCCAAAGTCTCCTTTTAGTGGGGCCATCTTGCCCTTTGCTGCCACATCTTCCTCAAAACCTAGATCAATAAACTCATTCATAAAGAAATTCATTCATGAGCAAAGAGATGAAGATCTCCCAACAACAATTGTTTTCCCTCATGAATGTATATCTTAACCTTAGATTTGAGGAAGGACGTGAAGATCTCTCATGAATGGGGTCCTTGATCTAGGACTCAAGGAAGCACATGAATATCTCTTCTCAAGAATGTGTTTCCCCAATAAGTTGGTTTCTTGATCTCGAATTCGAGAAAGATTGTGAAAACCTCCTCTAATGAATGGGCTTATTGATCTAAGATCTAAGGAGGTCTTCTTGCAAGAATGAGTTTTGCTCACAAAAAGGATTTCTTGAACTTGGATTTGAGAAAGGAGATGAAGATCATCCTCCACGATTTTCCTTCACGAATGGGTTCCTAAATTCCATTGAATAAGCCCTAGACTAAAAAGCTCCAACCCCAAAGTGATGGATGGGTGGGCGTGAATGATCAAACATGGTATTAGAAGTAAAATGATGTCATAATACATCTTCGAATTCTCATTTTTATAAGTTTTTACCATTTAATCTTATAGGAAAGGTCCCTAATTTAGAATTTGTGTCATCTTCCTTGCAGAATTGAGAATTTCTACAAGTTGGGGGTGCCCGTAAATGTGAGATGGAACTTACTCTTCTTTTAGTTTGAGGGTTAGTGGATGTGAAGTCAATAATAAAAACTTTAGGGGTATTTAACTTAACATCTAAATATTTTGAAAAAGTGAAAATAACCCACAATTAAAAGAGGAGCTTTCCCAAAAAATAATACTAGTTCATCTTCAGCCAAATTCAAATTTTCACTTATCTTTTTACCAAAGTTATTATTTATTAAATTATGATTATAGAATGGATACGAATATTTTGTCCTTAAAATTGGCCGGCGGAGTTATTGGTAGATTTTTCAAATTAAATTTTGGGAGAATTTACCAATTTTGTTTTCCTAAAGATAAGGAGTTCTGATTTTAATTTGATAACTGTCACTGAAACCAGAATAGGATATATCACCCTTGCGTACCATCCAACCGTAGGGCCCACTGCGATTCAAGAGACACGGGGTAGTGGACCCCAGCGCTCAGGGCGTGCTGATAGGCTCGGGGGCAGTGGGACCCCAGCTCTCAGGGCGTGTTGATAGGCTCTGGGTGTGGGGGCAGTGGGCTCCGCGATCGTATGGTACGCAGGATGTGCTGAAAATTTTCCCCTTGTCGGTTTTTTTTGGTAGGAAAATTTTCCCCTTGTCTAGTTTCGCAATTATCTGCCGCCTCTCTTCCCGCCTCTCTCGTACTCCCAGCTGTAGCCACGACCACGCACCTCGGCCGGCGGCCCTTCCCCGCCCTCTCCGTCGCTGCTCACCCAACTCCGATTCGAGCAGTTGCAGGTAGCTCGGTTCGATTGTCCTCACTCTCGTCTTTCTGGCGCGCGAGCTATACCCACAGCTATTGAAATCCGGGCTTTGAGTGATTCTCCTCTACTGACGCGGTAGGTGAGAAACCCTAGCTCCCGAATCAGGGTTTTGGGCCGAACAAGACTGTACACTCATCCTGCTTTCCTGCCATTTGTTTCTTCACACCGCTCCCTCCACTAAACCCATTGCAACCCCAACAAGATAGGGTTTAGGTTTCCCTTTCTAAATTGTTACCTTCAGACTAGAAAACCTACTTCTCTTTGATGCTCATTTTTTTTAGGTAAATTACACTTTACCCCCCTGAAGTTTAGCTCAAAAACATTTACCCCCCCCCCCCTATAGTTAAAAAACTACATTTTGCCCCCTTCAATTCAGTTTTGATCACATAAAAATTACCAAATGAGGACATTAAGTAGTTGACAAAAGGGGGTATTGCGCTAGCATTTCAAACTTTAGGGAGCGATTTGGAACAAAATAAACTACAGGGGGGTTAAGTGTTTTTGAGCTAAACATCAGGGGGGCAAAGTGTAATCTACCCTTATTTTTTAACCCAGATTTTGAATCTTCATTGTTAGGATGTATATAAAGAAGGCACTTCCTTAGTCTTCTCTCACCTGTAATGGTCATGGATTAATAGCCTTCTTCTACATGATCAGTTCACATGGTTGTTGCACTTGATATTACATTGTTGACCAGGTTATCATTGAAGGGTTCAAGAGCTGGTTCCAACAGATCCTTTCAGCCCCAGAGTAAATTGTGTTGGTAATATGCTCCTCCCTCTTTTGGCTTCCCACCTAAATCTCTCTCTTTCGATCGGTCATACATGAGCTGTTATCTGACATGTTTTCACTTCCAAAAGAAGATGATGAGATGGTTTAAGTTTCCTCTGCGGAAAAGAAAGAAAAATCTGAAATAGGTTATTTTGTGCGAAACCTTTAGTCTGCTCAAGACTGAGTCCGATCAAACTCATATGCTTAATTGCATTTTATCCAAAGAACATACTTTTTGTTTAACAGCATCAGCAAAGCCACAACCACCGTGTGAAGTGTGAACAAGTGTATGAATGCACACACATTATGGAGAGGTAGCAGCATGAACTGCTCTTTGGGAGGAAAATTTGATGCCAAGAATGAAGATTTTCTCAATGCGCCAACATTATCCACTACCACTTCGTTAGCATTTTAGGACATACTAAACATCTTGAAGACAAAAGGCCAAGCACAAATCATATTATGCTTCCTTGTTTAAAAACACGCACACAAACACACACACATTTACACCTCTCGCAATAGACATCAAATACATCATTCATAATGCAAGTTCCTCACTTATGGAGCCTCAAGGTGTTTTTTGTGTGCCTTATGTTGATGCATTACGAGCCTCAAATAAGCCTTTTAATAGCCAATGGTTTCTAGCCATCACCACCATCATCTCATTATCACAATTAGTATCATAGTATTACCGACTGTTGTTATCCTTTTCATTTCATTCCACTTTCCCCGATTTTTTCCCTCGCTCTCTTCTGTCTCCTGTTTTCTAGTTAGCGACTCTACCCACCAGTCGGCATATGCCGAGATTCTTGCCATAAACCATGAGAGTTGTCGTCAGGTTAACAATTGATCCTAAAACTTTATGCTCTATCCTTAAGTTCTTGCATAGTTGTGCTCCATTTCCGACCCATCTCCATGCCTAATGCTCTGTTATTGACAAGCCTACTAGGGCATGCTATACCTATGATGTGATAAAATCTTATCATGAGATCAGTTTGAGCAGTACCCTCCATTTATTTTTGTGCATCTTTCTCTTTTTTTAACGTTCTTATGTCTCTCATTTTGTACAGCTGTATATCGATTTGCTTTAATTTTTTTTTTTGTGCATCTATATATGCTATTTGCTACATGCTTGCTGCTTTCATTGATTGGTTTCCCTTTAACGTTCTCTTCTTTGTTAGATCCAAGCCATATTAGTTTCAAGCTGTCTTTTTGGCTAGATCCAACCATAGTCACCAAGTTCGGGTTCGGCAATAAGTCGGCAAGGGTAAAACTAGGGAAAGTTCGGTACAAATTGGAAAGTTCGGGGAAAAAACGGGTAAAAGCCGGGGGAAAAATACGGGTTCGGGTTTTAATCGGCAATTGTGAAATTTGAAAAAAAATCGGTAAGTTCGGAGCCTTCAAAAATCAAGTTTTTTGCCTACATTTAAACAACTAAGATATTTCTAACGGGATTATAAGATGATAGGTCAACAACAACAAATCAGCTAAGTTATTCATGCAACTATGCAAATGGAAGTAAATAACAAAACAACAACCCGACAAAGTAACATACCAAGTTACAAACATCATGATAAGTTGATAACGGCATCCCAAAAGAAAATATTGCAAAACTTAAGATGTCCATTATCCAATTGTCACTAATCAAAATAGAATAGAAATAGAAACTAAGCATCCATCGTGTCGTTGAGAGCATCCAATGTCAAACTTGCATCATTCTCTCTTGCTTCATTCTCTTTATTCTCCATGAATTCAATGTCATCGGAAGAAATATGAATTTCAATGTCATCGGACTCATCATCGATAGTCACAACGTTCGGCAAAAAAATGCATTTTTAACCTTTTTTTCTTCAATAAAAATGGTAAAAAACGGCGAATTTGGTAACCTGTAAAAATCGGAAAAAAAAGGTAACAAATCGGCTGCCCATTAAGTCGCGTTTTAAGCACGTTTTTTTCAAAAAAACGCTGAACTTTATTACTATGGATCTAACCACTATTCCATTCAAGACACGTACTCACAGAAAGCTATAAAAGGCTACACATGATTAAGAACATGCATTTGGAGTTACGAACATGCATAATCACGTGACCGATATAACCACAGAGCTTCACACTTAAACATACCATGCAATTTGATACAAGATAATGAACCAAGTTCCTAGGGTGGACATCTCAACATATAACCAAGATCAAGATTTTCTTTAATTAGAGGTATAGTTGCTATACCTTATTTCTTGATATATTATTCTTTGTTATTCTCTTAGGTAGTCAAAGGACTGAACTCAACTAAAAATGCTCCAATTTTGAGTCAGGAAATTAGTTACCTGTTGTAGACACACGAATTTCGTCGGACCCGAACCCGACTTACGTGTGCCGACGCGGACGCAAACCCGACACGCGGACCCAACTCGCTCGCGCCGACGTGGATGCAAACCCGACACGCGGACCCGACTCGCGCACGCCGACACGGACTCGGACCCCGCCCCAAGAGGGGCCGGCCCCTACTAGGGTCCGAACCCTATAGGGCCGGCCCTAGTGGGGACCGAACCCCATGGAGAGGCCGGCCGGCCCTGCAAGGAAAGGGAAGAAAAGGAAAGAAAAGAAAAGAAAGAAAAGAAAAAGGAAAGAAAAGAAAGGAAAGAAAAGAAAAGGAAAGAAAAGAAAAGGAAAGAAAAGAAAGAAAAGGAAAAAATACCGCCATGCGCGGGGGGAGGTAGCGTACGACGTCTGCACACACGCGGATCTGCGCCGATCCCTCGATCCGACGCACAAGACGAAGCGCCCGATCGCCATCGATTTCGTGCGCAAAATCCAGCCATAATTGCACCCGCCAGAAAAGGAAAACAACTAAATGTTATTCCCTTCATCAATGGATGAATAAAATCCGGGTAATTATGAGAGAGATACAAAAGGGATTTAAAATTAAAAAGTTCCCATATCTCTCTCCCCACCTCTTTGCCTATAAATAGAGGGGGTGGGGGAAGGAAAAGATGGTCGAGAAATTGAAGACGAAGCGCGGGAGCTCTGCAAACGAGGAGACGCTTCTTCATCGACCCAAGGCTTCACGAGGCACAGTCAAGCCTGTCCCGAGGGATCGGCTTACTGAAAGTCCTCATCAATGTGAAGGCCCTTGCACACGAAGATCATCCCTTCGACTCCGTGCACGAAGAAGAAAGCTCGGAGAAGAAGAACCCTTCGACTCCGAAGACGCCAGAAGCAAAGGCCGGAGAAGAAGAGGAGCGGCACTACCCCGTCGTCTCCAACAAGCTTCAACTCCGATCAAGCCCAAAAGCCCGGAGAAGAAGAGGAGCGGCACTACCCCGTCGTCTCCAACAAGCTTCAACTCCGATCAAGCCCAAAAGCCCGGAGAAGAAGAGGAGCGGCACTACCCCGTCGTCTCCAACAAGCTTCGACTCCGATCAAGCCCAAAAGCCCGGAGAAGAAGAGGAGCGGCACTACCCCGTCGTCTCCAACAAGCTTCGACTCCGATCAAGCCCAAAAGCCCGGAGAAGAAGAGGAGCGGCACTACCCCGTCGTCTCCAACAAGCTTCGACTCCGATCAAGCCCAAAAGCCCGGAGAAGAAGAGGAGCGGCACTACCCCGTCGTCTCCAACAAGCTTCGACTCCGATCAAGCCCAAAAGCCCGGAGAAGAAGAGGAGCGGCACTACCCCGTCGGCTCCAACAAGCTTCGACTCCGATCAAGCCCAAAAGCCCGGAGAAGAAGAGGAGCGGCACTACCCCGTCGTCTCCAACAAGCTTCGACTCCGATCAAGCCCAAAAGCCCGGAGAAGAAGAGGAGCGGCACTACCCCGTCGTCTCCAACAAGCTTCGACTCCGATCAAGCACAAAAGCCCGGAGAAGAAGAGGAGCGGCACTACCCCGTCGTCTCCAACAAGCTTCGACTCCGATCAAGCCCAAAAGCCCGGAGAAGAAGAGGAGCGGCACTACCCCGTCGTCTCCAACAAATCCTCGATCCCGATCAAGCCCCAAAGCCCGGAGGAGAGAAGCGAAGCGTCATCATCCCAGCGTCTTCGATAAACGCCTGCCCCATCCACGAAGAAGAAAGCCTGGAGCAGATCGTCTGAAGCGTCGCTACCCTCGTCGTCTTCATCAACAAAAGCCGACGCCACAACCGTCGCACGGAGATCGGTGCTACCCCCACTAACTTCGAAAGCATTCTTCGACTCCGATCACGCCAAAGAAGCCCGGAGAAGAAGAGAAGTCCAGTCGACACGCAAATCGTCGAAGCACTGAAGAAGTAGCCCACGTCGTTCGAAGAGGAAGATCGAGTTGACGCTGAAGCTAAAGCCAACGCAAGAAGCCAAAGTAAAGCCCCAGTAAAGCCCGCGCCAAAGCAACGCAAGTGCCAAAGCCAAGCGACTACGCCGGCCACGAGCAAAAGCACCGCACGTTCTAGCCGATACGACGCGAAGTCCGGAAGAACGAAAGCATCGCAAGTCTCTCCCAGCTACGTCCAAGTGCAAGCGCCAAAGCAAAGCAAAAGCCAGAGCCACGCCGGAGCCAAGCCAAAGCCAAAAAGCCAAAGCCAAAGCCGACGCCAAAAGCTCGATCGACGCCGCGAACCGACGATCAAGGACACCGAGGTCAAGCAAGTAACGAGGAAGACACGAAGACCGAGGAACAAAGCCGAAAACCCCCTAGCCGAGAAAGCGCGAAGCACGGAAGGGACAAAGCAACGGTGGACATTCCTTAGCCTCTCCAAAACCCTCTCCCTGTAAAACCCCTGTCCTGGGCAGCCCCTTCAGAGCTCTCGCACGAACACCACGTGGAGACGCGGATCAAAGGGATCCCCCAGAAGATCTTTCCCACAATCCCCTGATCAAAACTCGCCGCAACCCGGACTCGCTACACCCGAGCCACCCGGGTCCCGGCCACAATTGTAATCTCGTGTGATTCGCAATAAAGACGACCCGCGCTTTTTTCCGCGTCCACAGATTTCTGGCACGCCCAGGGGGACCTCTTCTCCTTTCATCCGTACGGTTGAAGAAGCTGCTTGAAGTTTGCAATGGCCGGAACAAACAACGATGCGTTTGCTCCAAGCCTCTCACCAATCGCCGAGTCTCCTCTACTCCGGTACGGTGATCCAGTAAATCCGGAGGGTGATGCTCCTCCAATGGTGCGCGTCTACACTCGGCGTACCCGGACTCTTGCGGACGTCTTCGTGCCAGAAGCTGTTGAGGTTGAGGGCCCAACTTGAGGATCAAAGAGACGCCTCGAACTGTCTCTCTGATGCCTTATGTTACCCTCCTCCTAGCGGAAAGGATCTTATGAACAATAACCGACAGAACGAAGGCAAGAATAATAATAATAATAATCGATCTATCTACCACAAACACAATCAGCAATCACAGAAGAAATCACAGAGAATAAGGGACACGAGAGTTTACGTGGTTCACCCAAGAATGGGCTACGTCCACGGCCGCCGCAGGATTCTGATTATCAATGGAGAATTTCACATACAATAGAGATCATAGATCTCTTTCTCTTCTCGCAAACTCTCTCTAGGTCTTCCACTTTTCTTCTCACGCTACAGCCGCCTCCCAAGACCCTAGAATGCAATAAAGCACACAAGAGAAATATTGGCCATTGGATTAAGACCCTAGATCCAATGGCCCACAATTACAATATCCAACCGTATCTACTTCAACTCCAAGTCCTGTTCACATTGCAACCGTCCCAACAAACTAGGACCCGGAGGCTACTTCGGCCCTTCGTAGAATCTTCAATTTTTGGTGGAATTCGACGATTCCAAAAGCATTGGAATCGTCGTCTATCTCTCTACAGATTCCATGTAGAAGACTGGGCCAAACAACGACTCCATGGTATCTGAAAACAGTGCCGAACATGGCTCGATCATCATCCGCACTCCGGCTAGGTTCTTGGTTGGGCTTCACCATAAATGGTTGGGGATGGTTGGGCTCCATCATGGACTGGACCGCCCAACAAAATCCCCTCCTCCAGACCATGAGGGAGACCGCTGCAGGTTGCTCCCCGGTCTATGCAGCGCTGCTGACTCTAATCAGCTCCACTGACCAACAAAATCTCCCACTTGGAGATGATTCCACCTAGAGAGGTATATTCTCCCTTCCGTTGATCTCAGTTTTCAATCCTTGCGGTCTTCACTGCGGCGGCAGCCTTCCTTGATCATTTGCGAAGGCCGATTGAGGTTGAACACAACCTCACCTTGTCGGCTGGCACGATCTTCGTGAACATATCTGCGGAATTCATGCTGGTGTGAATTTTCTCCAAGGTCAGTTCCTCTTGTTCCAGCATTTCACGGACGAAGTGATACCGAATCTGAATATGCTTCGTTCGTGAGTGAAACGCAGAATTCTTAGCCAAGTGAATCGCACTCTGGCTGTCACTGTATAACGTACAACCTTCCTGCTCCTTTCCAATTTCTTCGAGGAGTGTTTTCAGCCACATCATTTCCTTGCATGCTTCTGTCATGGCCACATACTCTGCTTCTGTCGTCGACAACGCAACGACCTTCTGTAGTCTTGAAATCCAGCTGACTGCTCCAGTGCCTAGTGTGAAAGCATATCCTGTGGTACTCTTCCTGCTGTCCAGATCTCCTGCTAGATCTGAATCCACATATCCACATAGCTTCACATCTGCTCTACCATAAACTAGAGCATGCCCTGAGGTGCCTCTCAAATATCTGAATATCCATTTCACTGCATTCCAATGCTCCTTGCCAGGGTTGCTCATGTACCGGCTTACCATGCCAACTGCATGTGCGATGTCTGGTCGAGTGCAGACCATCGCATACATCAAGCTTCCCACAGCTGATGCATATGGCACTTTGGACATTTCTTCCTTCTCCTTCATGGTCATCGCTGCCTTCATCTTTGATAACTTGAAATGACTGGATGACGGGGTAGTCACTGGCTTCGCATTCTCCATGTTAAACCTTTTTACTATCTTCTCGACGTACTCTTTCTGTGATAGCCTCAAAGTCCCTGCCGATCTGTCACGGTTAATTTTCATTCCCAATATTTGGTTTGCAGCGCCCAGATCCTTCATCTCGAACCTACTCGAGAGCTTCTTCTTCAAATCAATAATTCTTCTCATGTCCGATCCTGCGATTAACATATCATCAACATATAGAAGTAAAATAATGTAAGAATTATTAAACTTCTGAAAGTAACAACAGTGATCAGAATGACACTTCCCAAAGTTATTCTCCTCCATGAAGGCATCGAACTTTTTATACCATTGTCTGGGGGCTTGCTTCAGTCCGTATAGACTCTTTCTCAATTTACACACTAAGTGCTCTTGTCCTGGCTTCACATAACCTTCAGGTTGCTGCATGTAGATTTCCTCCTCCAGATCACCGTGGAGGAAAGCGGTCTTCACATCCATCTGCTCTAGGTGCAGGTTCTCAGCTGCAACTATGCTCAGAACTGTTCTGATGGTGTTTAGCTTTACCACTGGAGAGAAGATCTCAGAAAAATCTATACCATACTTCTGCTCAAATCCCTTCACTACGAGCCTCGCCTTGTATCTCTTGCTTCCATCAGGCTCATTTTTAATTCTGTATATCCAACGATTATGCAGTGCTCTCTTCTTCATTGGAAGCTTCACCAGATCCCATGTCCGGTTCTTTATCAATGACGTCATCTCGTCATTCATAGCTGACTCCCACTCAACATGTGTGTCAACCTGTGTAGCTTCTTCAACTGACTCAGGCTCTCCATTGTCTGTCAACAATAGGTAATGGAGCGAGGGCGAGTACTTCTCTGGTGCTTTTCCTTTGGTCGATCTGGTCGACTTTCTCAGGGCTGGCTGTGGTGGTGGTGTCACGGGGTTCTCACATTCTGACTCTACAACCTCCTCATCCTCCTGAAGCTCAAACTGAAGTTGCTCTGTGGTACCCTCTTCTTGCTGATTTTCATTTCTAGGCTGTAGGATCCGATTCTCTGGAAGTTGGAACTCAATGCTTCCTGGCTGATTTTCTGAGACTGCCTTGTTTCGGTCCTTGTACATCACATTCTCATTGAACACCACATCGCGGCTTCTCACGATCTTTAGTTTCTCATGATCGTAGAAGCGATACCCAAACTCATCACCTCCGTAGCCTATGAAAGTGCACTTCCTAGACTTGGCATCAAGCTTGGACCTTTCTGATGGATCTGTCATCACATACGCCACGCACCCAAAAGTCTTCAGGTGTGACAGATTAACTTCTTTTCTTGTCCAAGTTTCTTCAGGGATATCGAAGTCCAATGCAACTGAAGGTCCACGGTTTATCAGATAGGCTGCAGTGTTGACTGCCTCTGCCCAAAACTGTGTTGGTAGACCTGAGTGAAGTCTCATACTCCTAGCTCTCTCTAGGAGTGTTCGGTTGGCCCTCTCAGCCACACCATTCTGCTGAGGTGTGCCGGGAACGGTCTTCTGACGTCTGATACCATTCTCGGCACAGTAGTTCTCAAACTCTGCACTGCAGTACTCTCCACCGTTGTCAGATCTCAGGCACTTCAGCTTAGTACCTGTTTCAAGTTCTACAGTAGCTTTCCAATTCTTGAAGACTTGAAACACATCAGATTTATTTTTCATAAAGTATAACCAGAGTTTTCTAGATGCATCATCGATGAAAGTAACAAAGTAGCGAGAGTTACCTATCGATGGAACAGGTGCTGGCCCCCAAACGTCTGTGTGAACCAGGTCCAGCTTATGAGACTTCTTCTGTCTTCCATCTGTCCTGAAGGCGACCTTGTGCTGCTTTCCTAGAACACAATCTTCACAGAACTCAATCTCTGTCGTCTTCAATCCTGGCAACTTCCCCTTTGAGTGCATGATCTGCATTCCCTTCATACTCATATGTCCTAACCTGCAGTGCCAAGTGTCGGGACTCACTGTTGTTGTTGCTACTGCTATTGTGCTATGCATGGAGCCAGATGCCACATACAACGTTCCTTCTTTCTTTCCGTGCGCTATGACCAATGCATTGCTACTCACCTTCCAAGCATCTTTGGTAAAGGTGGTCTTCAGACCAAACTCAGATAATTGGCCAACTGAGATCAAGCTGCGTCGTAGGCTTGGCACATGCCTAACCTTCTCCAACTTTAGCTCTGTCCCATTGGGTAGGATGAGCTTCACATCTCCAATGCCGATGATTTTGCAGGGTTCATCATCGCCCAAATACACTTTGCCATAGTCCCCTTTCCGGTAGTTACTTAGCATATCGGCATTCCACGTCGCATGGAACGACGCACCGGAGTCAACAATCCACGCCTCCGGTCTTCCATCAAGGGCACAAATTAGAGCATCAGCATCAGGGTCTGCTTGAACAACATTTGCCCCAGGGTTTGCCTCTTGGTTTCCACTATCGCTTTGAGCTCGTTTAGGAGCCCTGCAGTTCCTTGCAATGTGTCCGGGCTTCCCACAATTGTAGCATTTGAAACTGCCTCTATTTGGTGGCGGTCTCGATCCACTCTTCCTTGACTTGGATCGATACGGATGATTATGGCGTCCCCTTTTCTCCTGACTTCTTCCCCGACCCTCAACATTCAGGGCACTTCCTGATGACTCATGTTGCCCAGAGGTCTTACGTCTGGACTCTTCGCTAAGCATCGTGCTCACCACATCTCCATATTTCAGTTTCTCTGAACTAGTGGAGTTGCTGACTGCAATCACAAGGCTGTCCCAACTATCTGGCAGGCCTGACAAAATCAATAGTGCCTGCAGTTCATCTCCAAAGGTAACATCCACCGACTTCAGCTGTGTGATGAGATTTTTGAAGTCATTTGTGTAGGACGCAATAGAGGATCCATCCTTCAGCTTTAGGTTAAAGAGTTTCTTCATCAGAAATACTTTATTCGATGCAGAGGGCTTCCCATAGAGCTTTGACAGAGCGCCTAGGAGTCCCTCGGTCGTCGTCTCATCAGCAACATTGAACAATACTGACGACGTCAGAGAGAGCCGGATTGCACTTAGTGCCTTCCGGTCTAGAATTTCCCAATCATCATCGCTCATGTCCCCCTTCTTCTTCATGCCGCCCAGCGGTAGGTATAGATCTTTCGAATACAGATAATCAGTTATCTGCAACTTCCAGAATGCAAAGTTCTGTCCGTCGAACTTCTCAATCTTGAATCTTGCTTCTTCTGCGGCCATCGCTCCCACTTGAATCGAAAACTCTGTTCTGAGATTCGATTCGTACAGTTCACGAACAGATCGTGAAACTACCCTTCAACGGATGAAGGCTCTGATACCAGTTGTTGAGGTTGAGGGCCCAACTTGAGGATCAAAGAGACGCCTCGAACTGTCTCTCTGATGCCTTATGTTACCCTCCTCCTAGCGGAAAGGATCTTATGAACAATAACCGACAGAACGAAGGCAAGAATAATAATAATAATAATCGATCTATCTACCACAAACACAATCAGCAATCACAGAAGAAATCACAGAGAATAAGGGACACGAGAGTTTACGTGGTTCACCCAAGAATGGGCTACGTCCACGGCCGCCGCAGGATTCTGATTATCAATGGAGAATTTCACATACAATAGAGATCATAGATCTCTTTCTCTTCTCGCAAACTCTCTCTAGGTCTTCCACTTTTCTTCTCACGCTACAGCCGCCTCCCAAGACCCTAGAATGCAATAAAGCACACAAGAGAAATATTGGCCATTGGATTAAGACCCTAGATCCAATGGCCCACAATTACAATATCCAACCGTATCTACTTCAACTCCAAGTCCTGTTCACATTGCAACCGTCCCAACAAACTAGGACCCGGAGGCTACTTCGGCCCTTCGTAGAATCTTCAATTTTTGGTGGAATTCGACGATTCCAAAAGCATTGGAATCGTCGTCTATCTCTCTACAGATTCCATGTAGAAGACTGGGCCAAACAACGACTCCATGGTATCTGAAAACAGTGCCGAACATGGCTCGATCATCATCCGCACTCCGGCTAGGTTCTTGGTTGGGCTTCACCATAAATGGTTGGGGATGGTTGGGCTCCATCATGGACTGGACCGCCCAACAAAATCCCCTCCTCCAGACCATGAGGGAGACCGCTGCAGGTTGCTCCCCGGTCTATGCAGCGCTGCTGACTCTAATCAGCTCCACTGACCAACAGAAGCTACTACCGAAGATGCTCGCCAAAGCGCCGACGAGGCCCTGGTGCATGAAGAAACGAGCCTCGATCCTGGAGTCCATGTCCAGAAGTTTGGGGAGGACCAGCCCCAACCCCGAACCCGTTCGGGTTCTCCAGCAAACGTTGCACCTCCTCTGCAGGGGGCAAACATCAATCATCAGCCAGAAGCAAGTCGGCGTAACTACATCTCTGATGATGATGGCGAGGATGCGAACATGCAACACCGAGACGTTCTCCGTCACCACCCTCCATCCGCTCTTCAGCTCCAAGTCATGCAGATGAGCGAGCATATGGCGCAAATTACTCGGCTGATGGAGGAAAAGGATCGTCACATCAACACTCTGCTCCAAAAGCTAAGCGCGAAGGATGCTACAGCAGTCAGCCAACCCGTCGCTTCTCCAGTAGCCGTTCCAGTTCCGTCTTCAACTCCCGCTCATGCAGAAGTTGCTCCGACGGTTCAAGCAGTTACCCCAGCGCTCTCCTCGGCTCCCGTCCCATTGGAAGTCGTCTCCCCAACGCCAGCCTCAGTGGCCACTCAACCTCCGGCAACGGCTGCGATGAGTGCTCAGCAAGTCCAAGCGTTGATAGCCGACATGATGCGCTCCTACGGCAGTAGCCTTCCTCCGATCACGGCGGCATACTCGAAGCCCTACACTACGAGGATCCAGCAGCTACGCTTCCCAGCCGGGTTCCAGCCACCCAAGTTCCAGCACTTCGACGGAAAGGGAAATCCAAGACAGCACGTCGCCCACTTCATCGAGACCTGCAACAATGCCGGCACATATGGCGACGAGATGGTGAAGCAATTCGTTCGCACCCTCAAAGGCAACGCGTTCGACTGGTACGTTGATCTTCCTGCAGGGACCATCGACAGCTGGGATCAGATGGAGAGGGAGTTCCTCAATCGCTTCTACAGCACCAGACGAACCGTCAGCATGACCGAACTCACCACCGTCAAACAAAGGAAAGATGAGCCAGTGATCGACTACATCGACAGGTGGAGGAACCTCGCGCTGAACTCACGAGACCGCTTGTCTGAAGACTCGGCCATCGAGATGTGCACCCAAGGCATGCACTGGGGTCTGCTCTACATCCTCAAAGGTATCAAGCCTCGGTCTTTTGAAGAACTCGCAACTCGGGCTCATGACATGGAACTCAGCCTAGCAAACCGCGGGGACTCGAAGAACAAGGACTTCTTGAAGATAGAGAAGAAGGACAAGCCACTGGCAACGAAACCGAAACAAGTCAACGTCGCTGACGTCGATTCAACTGCCAAACCACTCAAGATCGGTGGCAAGCCGGATCAGAAGAAGGGAGTCGCCATACCACCGCCTCCGCCGCTAAGACAAAGGATGACTCTCGAGGAGCTCGAAGCCAAGGAGTACCCTTTCCCAGACTCGGAAGTCTCCTCCATGTTCGACCAGCTGCTGCAAGAGAAGATGATAGAGCTCCCTCCTTCGAAGAGGCCCGAGCAGATGCATCGCGTCAACGACCCTCTCTTCTGCAAATACCACCGGGTGGTGAGTCATCCCATCGAAAGATGCTTCGTCTTCAAGGAAAGAATCATGGCGCTCGCTAAGCAAGGGAAGATAGAGATCGACTCCGGGGAGGTTGCTACGGCCAACATGACGTCCATCACCTTCGGCTCCTTCTCGCCAGTACTCGTCGCTGCCCGACGAAGCATGCCCAAACTGCGCATCAACCGGCAAGCTCCAATCGCTAAGTCAACTTCCCGGCCGAAAGTCTCGAAGCGACGTCAACGTACTCCTGCGCTCACCGAGGAGGAAACACCGCTGCCCTGGGGGCAATCATCGCTCACGCCAGCACCTCTTCCAAGCAATGATACATCCCAACGAGCGCTCCAAAGGAGATACGAGCAAGGAGATCCGGAAGTCGGTCTGCTAGGCCAGCCTTCAGGGAAGTTCGACTATTACGTCCTCTACTCAAGGCCTCCGTCCGTTTCGACCAACGAAATCAAGCCCACCGGCTGGGAATCGGAAGACACGCCAGTAGGGCCTCGAGAAGAGCAAGTCCATTCCAGTCAAGCTATGTCCCAACGCGCTCTTCGGGAAAGATACGAGCAAGGAGATCCGGAAGTCGGTCTGCTAGGCCAGCCTTCAGGGAAGTTCGACTATTACGTCCTCTATTCAAAGCCTCCATTGGTGATGGGATCTGATATCAACTAAATGCGATGCGGAATGCTTAAATGAATCCAAGTGCAGAATTTAACAATAAAAATCAGATTTCAGCATGTAACAATAAATTTCAGTAATACTTATAATCACGTTTCAGCATTCATTCATCACCAATCAGATTTAATTCAGAGGAATGATAACAACTGGCGAGAGAATAGTTTAATTTCAGATTATAATAAAACAGTCCAGCAATACCAATGATCACAATCTCAAATAGAATAAGCCAATGTATCAAAGACAAGTAAAGATCTAAACGAACAAATCCTAATGGATGAGATCCGCAGAAAAACTAAATACTTAGGAAACCCTAATGGAAATTCAGCAATAAGGCCGGTTGGAAAAACAAGGTTATCACATGAAAATTACCGAGGATCGATCTCACCGTGCTGAGGTCAATGCCGGCAGCTTTCCGATACTCCGTGTTGCAGAGGAATGGCGCGGAAGGGGGAGGTGTGATCCAGAAGACGGGGTGAAGAAGCCGAGACGATGATCTTGAAGAAGAAGAAACTCCACGTCGATCTTCCGTGAAGCCGAGGATGAATAGCGAGGTGACGGGGTAGAAGCTTGCGAAGGAAGAGAAGGTTGAGAAGCAAGGAGGAATTCGTCGGAAAAGATACACCGAACAAGCGAGCCGCTTCTCCGTTTCTAGGGTTTCAATTCATCTATTCATCTCCCTTGTGCAATTAGGGTTTTAGGATTTATAGGAAACAACTAGAGAAAACAAAAAAGGAAAGAAAGCAATAGAGAGGCCGGTCTGGTAGAGAGAGAGGGAGAGACGCGCGGGTGAGAGAAGGGGAGTCGGGGTGTCCGCGGGAGAGAGAGAGGGGGACCGGCCGGTAGGGAATTTGGCCTAGGGTTTTGGGTTTTTGATTTCCATCGAATCTCATCCATTGAGATCTATCTTAACTTAAGATCCTACGGCCTAAAACCTAACACAGAAATGAGTCAGTTCGGCATCTGTGGCTCGAACCGGATGCGAACATGGCTCGCACCTACCCAAACCAAAAATAAAAACTGAAATAACTAACGATCCGTTGGTCGGATTGAAATAAAGTAAAAACCAAAACTGTGGGGCTTCAATTAAGCTTTCCACTGATGCAGACGGATCGACGATCGGGTTCCTGGATCTCCGGCGCGGATGAAAATACGCCATCAGCTGTAGAAAAACTGCACGTAGTGGCTCGTCTGCATCAATTGGTCTCAGCTGAAGAAATCAAGCCCACCGGCTGGGGATCGGAAGACGAGCCAGTAGAGCCTCCGGAAGAACAAGTGTCATCAAAGAAACCAGTTGCTGCTGTCGACCATCATCCTAGCGAAGGGGAATCCACTGACGAAGAAGCATGGGTCATGTTACCGCGGCGACGAAAGCCATGGCAAGAAAAGAAGCTCAAACAAGACCGTATGATGAGGGGATTCACCAAGCGGAAGACCTACAAGAAGAAAAGCAAGGCTCCGGGGAGGAAGGCGTTCAAAGTGCCGCCAGCAAGCCGAGACGATATCCTTCAGCAGAGTCTTCCAGAGCCGACAACTTTGCAAGAGTTCTTCCCGGATCACTTCCTCCCAGCGGACCAACACATCAAGGTATCTTGTTGCATGGTCGAAGTCCATGAGGCGACGGAAGGAAATAATGAAAGCGAAGCTTCTGAAGAAGGCGACTCCACCGATGAGGGAGACGATTCCGACAAAGGGGGCACAGCCTCTCAAGACGAAGCAATACTGCACATGCCGCTTGTAGAAGCTTTGCATCTCCCAAAGAAGGCTCGCCTGGCAATGGCTGCGGCCTTGGCCGATCCGGATAGCTACAGCAGGAAGAGGAAGGGCGACCAGAAGCGCAAGGCTGTAGCCTCGTGTGACGCAACGATAACCTTTTCGGACGAGGACCTGCAACTCGGGACGCGATTGCACAACCGGCCTCTTTACGTCTCGGGATACATCAAGGAGAAGCCAGTGAACCGAATCCTGTTGGACTGCGGCTCCGCCGTCAACATCATGCCCATCCAGACGATGCGTCAACTCGGCATCACCAACGACCAGCTCTCGCCGAGTCAGTTGGTCATTCAAGGCTTCAACCAGGGCGGACAGTCCACCGTTGGAATCATTCGTCTAAAGCTTTCCATCGGCCCGCTAGATACGACGGTCCTCTTCCACATCATCGACTGCCAGACATCATATCGTCTCCTGCTAGGAAGACCATGGCTGCACGAGAACGGCATCGTAGTATCCACCTGGCACCAGTGCCTCAAGTACTACGAAGAAGGCGTGGAGAGGTGCATAGTTGCGGACGACAAGCCATTCAACGAGGCCGAGGCACACCTGGCCGATGCTAAGTTCTACCAAGCAAAGGGCCTGGTCGCGGAAGTTCTTCCAGCTAAAGCTCCTCGAGCTCAAAAGATTGAAGAAGTAAAGAAGGACAAGACTCCTCGTCCCGTAAATCCGGTGCCACCATCTGACGAGGCAAGACTCAAGGTCCAAGGAACGCCGAAACCTGGGCAAAGGATGCGCATCAGCTTTGAGCCAAGAGCAATGCAACATACCCCGTTGCCAATCCAAACGGCGCCTGTCCTGCGTCTCGCGCCTCAGTGGCTCAGAAAATCCGAGCGATCGCCTTCTACTCCGACAAGGAAGCTGGCCCCGTTGTTATCTCAGGCCAATGTCATCACTCTGCAAGAAATGACGGTGCCACTACCTAGTCTGACGCAAGCTCCGAACCCAAGTAGACCCGTCGAATCGGCAAACCTCGAGCAACTCGGATTCAAGCTAGAAGGGAGTTGGGGGCAAAATGCTGCCCAGTTGCTGTTCAGAGCTGGCTACAACGAGGAAAGCGTCATGGGCACACTTCCACCAGCAGCAACTCCGCATGGGATGACGAGAACTCAAGCTCGGCTGTTCCAAAACGGAGAGCAAATTCCCCCGAACCGCCGAGGCATCGGCTCCAGTCAAGCTCCGTTAGTCATCAGAACCGCAGCAAAGAAGACCTTCACCTCGAACTACATTGAGGCGAGGATAGTAGATGAAGCAGCCGAAGAATCGACAATCTCCGATGCACGCTCTACCCACCTCAGCCATCCAGACAGCAGGAGAAGACGACGACGGGCTCGACGCCAAGCCTTGTTCCGGAAGCAAACCAGAGGTGGTAAAGACTGGTCGAATCGAAAACGCACATCCGTATTCGAGAGGCTTGGGCCAGTCAAACAATCAAAGAAGAAGTCAGTGTTCGATCGCCTGGAAATGCCTATCGAGGACTTTGTCTCAACACCCACCCACCCACCCATGGCTGCCGTCAATCATATCTCCATTACGGATCCCGACAACGGTGACACTTCTACTTCGGACGACGAGTTGCCCGACGCCCCGCCAGTCCTCGAAGAAGGGGGGCAGTCCACCGTTGATGACTTGAAGGAAATCAACTTGGGCACGGAGACGGAGCCTCGGCCTACATTCGTCAGCACGCTCTTGACTCCTGAGGAAGAAGCCGCATACATCAAACTGCTTAAAGAATACAGAGATGTCTTCGCATGGTCCTACAAGGAGATGCCGGGCCTCGATCCAAAAATCGCAGTGCACCAGCTCAGCGTCAAACACGGAGCCAGCGTCATTAAGCAAGGACAAAGGCGCTACCGGCCAGAACTGGTACCCCAAATAGAAGGCGAAGTTAACAAGTTGATCGAAGCCGGCTTCATTCGAGAAGTCAAGTACCCGACATGGATCTCTAGTGTCGTCCCCGTCAAAAAGAAGAACGGTCAAATCCGAGTGTGCGTGGACTTCAGAGACTTGAACAACGCATGTCCAAAGGACGACTTCCCCTTGCCAATCACGGAGCTAATAGTCGATGCGACGACAGGTCACGAAGTGCTCACTTTCATGGACGGATCATCGGGCTACAACCAGATTCACACGGCACCCAAGGACGAGGAGCTCACGGCATTCCGCACACCAAAAGGAATCTACTGCTATAAAGTGATGCCCTTCGGCTTGAAGAACGCGGGAGCCACCTACCAGCGAGCTATGCAGAAAATCTTCGACGACATTCTTCATCAAAACGTGGAGTGTTACGTCGACGACCTCGTGGTAAAATCCAAGAAGAAGTCGGCACATCTACAGGATCTCGAGCTAATCTTCAAACGGCTTCGAAGATACCAACTCCGCATGAATCCACTCAAGTGCGCGTTCGGGGTCTCCTCAGGCAAGTTCCTCGGCTTCGTCGTCCGACATCGTGGCATTGAGATAGATCAATCCAAAATTGATGCTATCATCAATATGCCCGCACCAAAGACAGTGCGAGACCTCAGAGGCCTCCAGGGCCATTTGGCGTATATCCGAAGATTCATCGCCAACTTGGCCGGAAAGTGCCACCCTTTTAGTCGCCTCATGAAGAAAGGAGCGCCGTTCAAATGGGATGAAGCATGCCAAGAAGCACTCCAAAACATCAAAGCATATCTACTAAAGCCGCCAGTCCTATCAGCACCGGTTCAAGGGAGGCCGCTCATCCTCTACATCGCCGCCCAGGAGCAATCCTTGGGGGCACTCCTGGCCCAGAACAATGAACTTGGCGTGGAGACAGCTTGCTACTACTTAAGTCGCACTCTCGTCGGCGCGGAGCTGAATTACTCCCCAATCGAGAAGGTCTGCTTAGCGCTCATCTTCGCCACGAAAAAGCTGCGACACTACATGCTCGCTCACACCATCAGACTCGTCTCGAAGGCTGACCCACTCAAATACATCATGTCGAGACCAGTGCTTTCCGGACGTTTGGCCAAGTGGGCCCTGCTGCTACTTGAATTCGACATCACCTTCGTGCCACAGAAAGCGGTTAAAGGGCAGGCCCTCGCGGACTTCCTCGCAGAATACCCTCTCCCGGCAGAATGGGAGTTATCAGAAGATCTCCCAGATGAAGAAGTATTCTCTGTCGACATCGCCCCGTCCTGGAAAATGTTCTTCGACGGCGCAGCTAGGCAAGATGTAGCGGGAGCCGGAGTCATCTTTGTCACTCCGGACAACGAAATACTCCCCTTCTCATTCCTGCTCTCGGAAGCATGTTTCAACAACGTGGCAGAATATCAAGCCCTACTCATTGGTCTCGAACTGGTCGACGAAATGAACCTTCAAGGACTAGAGATCTTTGGCGACTCTCAACTCGTGATCCAGCAAGTCCTGGGGGCATACGAAGTCAATAAAGAAGACCTGGTACCGTTACATGCGCAAACTGTGAAGCTCCTCGAAAAACTCAAGGCTGTTTCCATCCAACACGTGTCCAGAAACCTCAACCAGCAGGCTGACGCACTCGCAAATCTGGCGGCTACACTCCCGTTCCCAGATGAGCGTTCACTCGTCGTCCCCGTCTGCAGGAGAGTCGTGATCATCGAAAAAGAGGGTCCGCCCGAGGTATCAGTTCAAACCAACGCGGTGCATGTCCTCGAGATTAAAGAACAAGACTGGAGGCAACCGTTTGTGGAGTATCTCGTTCATGGTAAACTCCCCGAAGATCCGAAGCGCAGAAGTGACATCCGTCGACGGTCTCTAAGGTTCTACCACTTCAACGGCGAACTGTACCGACGGAGCTATGACGGCACACTCCTGAGGTGCCTCGCGAAAGAGGAAGCAGAAGCCGCGCTCGAAGAAGTACACGCTGGAATCTGTGGATCGCACCAGTCCGGTCCGAAGCTTCACTTCCGCATCAGAAGGATGGGATACTACTGGCCTACCATGATCAAAGACAGCTTGGAGTACGCGAGAAGGTGTCAAGCTTGCCAAATGCACGGGGACTACATCCGTCAACCTCCAGAGCCTTTACACCCAACAATCGCGTCTTGGCCCTTCGACGGATGGGGTCTCGACATCGTCGGTCCTCTGCCCAAGTCATCCAAGCAACATCTCTACATCTTGGCGGCAACGGACTACTTTTCCAAGTGGGCTGAAGCAATACCGTTGAGGGAAGTTACAAAGTACTCCGTCATCAGCTTTATCCAGAACGACATCATCTTCCGCTATGGAGTTCCCCGCTACATCGTAACAGATAACGGGAAGCAGTTCAAGAATGCTGCCGTCAGCCAGTTCTGCGCATTGTACAACATTAAGCAGAATTGTTCGACAATGTACAACTCTCCGGCCAACGGTCTAGCAGAAGCCTTCAATAAAACTCTGTGCAAACTGCTGGAGAAAACCGTCTCGAAGACAAAGAAAGATTGGCACGAACGCATGGGCGAAGCACTATGGGCTTACCGAACATCCTTCCGCACGCCGACACAAGCAACGCCGTATTCCCTCGTCTATGGCGTGGAAGCCGTTCTTCCGCTCGAACTCCAAATCCCGTCGCTCAGGATAGCAGTCCAGGAAGGCCTCACCAGCGATGACAACGCCCAGCTCCGCCTAGCAGAATTGGAAGCACTGGATGAAAGACGTCTCGAAGCTCAACAGCGTCTGGAGTGTTATCAGGCCAGGCTCTCTCGCGCCTTCAACAAGAAGATTCGTCCTCGATCATTCCAGATAGGGGAACTGGTGCTGGCGGTCAAACGCCCCATCATTCTCTCGCATCGAGGAGGGAAGAAATTTGATGCCAAATGGGATGGCCCGCATTCCGTCAGGGAAGTCTACTCCAACGGCGCCTACCTCCTCACCACGCCAGAAGGGCTGACACTCGGCCCTATCAACGGCAAGTACCTCAAAAGGTACTATGCCTAAAGCAAGGCCACACCCCTTGTTCCAAAAAAAAAAAAAAAAAAAAAAAAAAAAAAAATGAACTACGTGCGACTTGATCCTCCTTAGGGGGGTACGTAGGCAGCCTGAGAAGATACTTCAGGTTCAGTCCGACCAAAAGAAAAAGACAATAAAATTCTATGAAAAGGATGTGGCAAAACGAGGTGATATTATTAAAGAAGCGAAGGCAGTACATGGCATAAGTCCTGAAAAGAAAGCCACAATGAAACAAGGAACAACTAAAAGAAGGTGTCCAGAGCTTGAAGACGGCGCAGCAGCTCCTCCCTAGTCGCCTCCACTCTCTGAAGCTCCACGGGACGAGCAGCCAGAAGCTCACGGCGGGTTGCCAAGTCCGACTGCTGCTTCAGGTGACTCGCCTTCAAAGCGCTCTCCGCAGCCTCGGCCCGCTCCAAACGAGACTCCGCCTTCCGAAGTGAGGTGCGCGCAGATTCCGCCTTCCTCTGAGCCTTCGACAGACTGGACGTAGCCTCCGCAAGTTGACGCTCGGATTGACTTAGACTCGCCTCAGCAGCCTCCAGCTCAGAAAGGGAGCTCCCCTCCAGCAAAGCCCGCCGGGATCGATAAGCCTCGCTATCAGTCACAAGCAGGTTCATCTGAACGGCGAAAAGAGAGCTGTCAACTTTAAACTCCGCCAGGCTCGCGCAAAACTCCGCACCGTCCGTCGACCACCAGTCCTGGAGGGCGCCAAGGCCTGCAGCTTGGAAAGGCTCCAACGTCGACTTGATATACTGCCGGCAGCTCGCAAGAAGGAACTCTGAGACTCTGCTCCTTGGCCTCAAATCCGGGCGAGGTGCCTCGGAGTAGGTAGGTAAGACCTTCCCTCCCACTGCAGCTGCAACAGGAGCCGCCTGCACCAACAAGGGTGGCGGAACTGGGGAAACCGCCGCTACCGCTGCAACAACCGTCTCCACCAAAGGACACGAGGGCACAGTCATCGGGGAACGCCGCTTGTCGACGCTCGAGACTTCAGCCTCCTCGCCAAAAGACAAGGCGTCGACATTGATGTCGTCCAGGTTAATGTCGCCCCTAGGGAAGTTCTCCCCGCAAAGTCCGAGGAGATCTAGATCATCCGGAGGGATATCTAGCCCGCAGGGTTCGGGCACTTCCTGTGCGGCACCGGTGGACGAATGCCCAAGAGGCGCCTTTGAAGAGCTCGCTCCGCGCTCTACCACTATAACAGAATCTGGTCAAAAGAAAGAAACGGTGCTCAGCGTGATAAAACTTCCTGAACGTAGAGGGCAAATAAAATGAAGAGAGCTCCATACCTGTGTGGTCAGACGAAGCGGTCCTAGACGGAGGAATCACCTCGTCTTTCAGAAGTCCAGGCTCCTCGGCGTCCTCCGTCAGACAAGGGACTCTCGGGACCATCCCACGAGGAATGCACACTTTTCTTCTCTTGGGAGGGGCACCCTCAACTTCGGCCTTCGGGAAACAAAATGCCCCAGGGGCACTAGTAAGCTCGACATCCAGCACCGGAACGGAAGAAGGGACACGACGAGCACTGGAAAGGCGACTACAGCTCCTCTGCGCTCTTCGAAGCCCCAGTCGGAGGCGACGGTCCTCCACTCCCGCAGAGTGATTGAAGCAGAAATTCCTGAACCCGCTACTCACCAAGACGTCGACTGGAAAACTCGCAAGTAAAGGAGAAACTCGCCCTTCAACCCACTGGCGGTATTCCGGAGTCGCGGCATCCCGAAGTCCGGACTTAGCCCCAGGAAAGAAACTGCCGCCAGTCAAGCGAGCGTAGAGAGAAGCCCACAGACGGTAACCCTCCTGTGGACTGATACGCCCCTGCAGCTGCTGAGGCATGCCAGGGACTTCCTGCCGAAACCCCTGTTGGCGAGCAAAGCGATGGGGGGAGTACTGCTCCACCTCCACCACATCCCCCTTGCGCCAGACCAAGTAGCCAGGACGGCAGCTGACCATATTCCAGTAGAGACTGTCTGGGAGCTCCTCGTTATCGTACACAGTCGATCTCTCCAAGGGCAGCACCGAATGCTCCGACAGGAATTCGAAATCGACGCTCCCCATCCTCCTCAAAAGGGTGCGAGCACACTCTCTCGGACGCTCCCAACTGATAATGGCGTTCAAGATCCCTCCTATCCCGGGCAAGAAAGGCAGCTCAGCTGGATGCCCTCGTCTGGCAAAGATCCCCTTCGGGAAATGCAGAGCTATCCACCCGTACAAATAATGCAAGGGTCCGAATGCAGTCGACCGGCCGAGCTCCTCTTTGGCCTTATCAGAGCCAGACAAGTCCCAGTAAGTCCCGCTGAGAGCCCGATACAAGGCGCATAGTATAGCCGGGGCTAGATTGAAGAGCTCACCCCTCTCCATCCTGGAAGCAGTAAGGAAGGTCCCCGGACGAATAACCTCCCCAGAACACGGAAGCACGAACCGGCAGAGGAAGATGACCAGCCCGGCAGCTCGGTAAACCGATCGCCACTCCTCGCTGTCACGTTTCAGGCCAAGGAGTTCCCAGGGGCACTGCTTCCCCTCCATTGAGTGCTTCTCTCGAGCCAAGGAGTCGATAGGCCTCACAAAGGAGCGAAGCGGAGGTCTCTGCATCTGAGCGATCTTCCACATCGGGTGAGCCGAAGGCGCTGGAGACCTATACTCGCCTCTGAACCAAAAGTCGACCCAAGAAGAAGGACGCACTCGATCTGATTGATCCCGCGCCGCAATGATAGCATGTGCCTTGAACAGAAGAAGGCAAGAACTCGGAGCGTAGCTGCTGTCCAGCAGATCCTTCAAGGCTGGCACCTCCTCTTGGTAGTAATTCCGTACCTCGGGGCACCCGGAAACGATATGGACGTCGCGAAGCGAGATGCCTATCTCCCCCGCCCCAGTAAGGAAGGTGTTAGTTTCCGGACACCAAAGCTCACAAAGTGCGCGGTACATCCCCTCAGGGCGACTGTACTCTCGACGAGCCGGTGCCAGAAATTTGGCCAATAAGTTCATCTCAGGTTCCGCGCCAAAGACCTCGTAGAGCTCGTCCATCCACTCGCGAAAGCCGCAAAGGTACTGGACGTCGCCCCGAAGCCAAGAATCGGGGCCCCATCGGGTCAGCTTAGCACATATCTTCGAGGCAACAACTGGCGTAGGCACGAACTCTTCATCGCAATGATGGAACGGAAGACTCAAACTCGGCCGCAGAAGCTTCATGGAAATCCCTTCGTCAGTATGAATCTTCTCGCTTAATTTCAGCGTCCCGCAAGCCGCATCCGCGACTCCGTCTTCCGTGATGCGCTCGTGCACAAAGACACGGAGCAACGACAGAAGGTCTTCCCGCCTTGAGCTGCGGTGACGACGCACGCGAGTGAAAGGAAAGCAAAGGCATCTCCTCCCGTCGAAGAAGTCCTCGTCTATCCAGCCCGAGGAAGTCAAACTCTCGAAGACGCGAGCCCTGGAAGACCATGAAGGGAGGCAAGTCAAGACAAGCGCGTGAAAAAAAAAAAAAAAAAAAAAAAAAAAACTAAGGGGACCTGCACCCCTGTCAGGAGGACCACCCGACTCATCGGCCCGCCACCACTGGAGCCCGAGCCTTCGCGATGCGCCCCCGCGGGCCCACACGGCGCCCGCGCCGACCCAGCACGCCGACACATTCACGCCGGCCCGACTGCGCCGACACCGCCCATGTCGACCCATCGCGCCAGCGCCACCCAGCCAGGGCCGCAGCCACTTGCGCACCCATGCGCCACAGACCTATGGCTACCATCGCCATTTTCGGAGTCAAGGGGAGAAAGCAGAGAAAGAAGGTGATAAAAAAAAAAAAAAAAAAAAAAAAAGGGGGCCACAGCAGCTGCTACTGGGGCCCGCGACCCCCCTTCCAATTAGAGATGGACAGCAAGAAGGGAAGGGGGGCCCGCAGCCCCCACTTCTTCTCCTTCTTCTTCGCCTGCAGCTCAGGGCCGCCCACTAGCAACCCCGACCCGCTCGGGCTCCGCGCGCCGCCCTTCTCGGCCCCGAACCCGACCCGGCCGCCGCCTCCTTCCGGCCCCGCAGCCGCCGGACCCGGCCCCCGCGCTCCGGCAGCCCCACGCGCCGCCCCGCGCGCTGCAGCCCCGCGCGCCGCGGCCCCGCCTCCGGCCCCTCGCGCTGCAGCCCCGCGCGCCGCCCCGCGCGCTGCAGCCCCGCGCGCCGTGCCGCCGGCCCCGCTGCTGCCGCTGCTGCTTCTACGGGCCGGAGCCGAAGAAGAAGAAGAAAAAGAAAAGAAAAAAAAAAAAAAAAAAAAGAGGGAAAAAGAAAAGAAAGGAAAAGAAAAAGAAAAGAAAAAAAAAAAAAAAAAAGAGAAGAAAAAGAAGAAGAAGAAGAAGAAGAAGAAGAAGAAGGAGGAGGAAGAGAGAGGCGGCGAAGGCGACCCGCACCTCAGCCGCGCTCCTCCATCCTCCCCGCCGCGAGCCTCGTCGCATCGTCGCTTCGAACCCGCCTTCGCAACGACCGCGAAATCACGCACCATCGCCGCCGACGAAAGAGGCGACACCGGGAAGACGGAGCGAGTCGCGTGCAACCCCGGGCAGCTCTCTTCCGACGACGGTCTTCAGAAGCCGGCAGAACCTTCGCAAAGGGGCACAATGACGGATGAAGGGGGTAGGGGTCCTTAAATAGACCTCCAACCCCGCCCACAAAAGGAATCAAGGACAAACGCTCTACGATTCCTACGTGTCCAAACCCGACACGCTCTCACCGACGCACTCGTCCTTGAGGGGGCATTTGTAGACACACGAATTTCGTCGGACCCGAACCCGACTTACGTGTGCCGACGCGGACGCAAACCCGACACGCGGACCCAACTCGCTCGCGCCGACGTGGATGCAAACCCGACACGCGGACCCGACTCGCGCGCGCCGACACGAACTCGGACCCCGCCCCAAGAGGGGCCGGCCCCTACTAGGGTCCGAACCCTATAGGGCCGGTCCTAGTGGGGACCGAACCCCATGGAGAGGCCGGCCGGCCCTGCAAGGAAAGGGAAGAAAAGGAAAGAAAAGAAAAGAAAGAAAAGAAAAAGGAAAGAAAAGAAAAGGAAAGAAAAGAAAAGGAAAGAAAAGAAAGAAAAGGAAAAAATACCGCCATGCGCGGGGGGAGGTAGCGTACGACGTCTGCACACACGCGGATCTGCTCCGATCCCTCGATCCGACGCACAAGACGAAGCGCCCGATCGCCATCGATTTCGTGCGCAAAATCCAGCCATAATTGCACCCGCCAGAAAAGGAAAACAACTAAATGTTATTCCCTTCATCAATGGATGAATAAAATCCGGGTAATTATGAGAGAGATACAAAAGGGATTTAAAATTAAAAAGTTCCCATATCTCTCTCCCCACCTCTTTGCCTATAAATAGAGGGGGTGGGGGAAGGAAAAGATGGTCGAGAAATTGAAGACGAAGCGCGGGAGCTCTGCAAACGAGGAGACGCTTCTTCATCGACCCAAGGCTTCACGAGGCACAGTCAAGCCTGTCCCGAGGGATCGGCTTACTGAAAGTCCTCATCAATGTGAAGGCCCTTGCACACGAAGATCATCCCTTCGACTCCGTGCACGAAGAAGAAAGCTCGGAGAAGAAGAACCCTTCGACTCCGAAGACGCCAGAAGCAAAGGCCGGAGAAGAAGAGGAGCGGCACTACCCCGTCGTCTCCAACAAGCTTCAACTCCGATCAAGCCCAAAAGCCCGGAGAAGAAGAGGAGCGGCACTACCCCGTCGTCTCCAACAAGCTTCAACTCCGATCAAGCCCAAAAGCCCGGAGAAGAAGAGGAGCGGCACTACCCCGTCGTCTCCAACAAGCTTCGACTCCGATCAAGCCCAAAAGCCCGGAGAAGAAGAGGAGCGGCACTACCCCGTCGTCTCCAACAAGCTTCGACTCCGATCAAGCCCAAAAGCCCGGAGAAGAAGAGGAGCGGCACTACCCCGTCGTCTCCAACAAGCTTCGACTCCGATCAAGCCCAAAAGCCCGGAGAAGAAGAGGAGCGACACTACCCCGTCGTCTCCAACAAGCTTCGACTCCGATCAAGCCCAAAAGCCCGGAGAAGAAGAGGAGCGGCACTACCCCGTCGGCTCCAACAAGCTTCGACTCCGATCAAGCCCAAAAGCCCGGAGAAGAAGAGGAGCGGCACTACCCCGTCGTCTCCAACAAGCTTCGACTCCGATCAAGCCCAAAAGCCCGGAGAAGAAGAGGAGCGGCACTACCCCGTCGTCTCCAACAAGCTTCGACTCCGATCAAGCACAAAAGCCCGGAGAAGAAGAGGAGCGGCACTACCCCGTCGTCTCCAACAAGCTTCGACTCCGATCAAGCCCAAAAGCCCGGAGAAGAAGAGGAGCGGCACTACCCCGTCGTCTCCAACAAATCCTCGATCCCGATCAAGCCCCAAAGCCCGGAGGAGAGAAGCGAAGCGTCATCATCCCAGCGTCTTCGATAAACGCCTGCCCCATCCACGAAGAAGAAAGCCTGGAGCAGATCGTCTGAAGCGTCGCTACCCTCGTCGTCTTCATCAACAAAAGCCGACGCCACAACCGTCGCACGGAGATCGGTGCTACCCCCACTAACTTCGAAAGCATTCTTCGACTCCGATCACGCCAAAGAAGCCCGGAGAAGAAGAGAAGTCCAGTCGACACGCAAATCGTCGAAGCACTGAAGAAGTAGCCCACGTCGTTCGAAGAGGAAGATCGAGTTGACGCTGAAGCTAAAGCCAACGCAAGAAGCCAAAGTAAAGCCCCAGTAAAGCCCGCGCCAAAGCAACGCAAGTGCCAAAGCCAAGCGACTACGCCGGCCACGAGCAAAAGCACCGCACGTTCTAGCCGATACGACGCGAAGTCCGGAAGAACGAAAGCATCGCAAGTCTCTCCCAGCTACGTCCAAGTGCAAGCGCCAAAGCAAAGCAAAAGCCAGAGCCACGCCGGAGCCAAGCCAAAGCCAAAAAGCCAAAGCCAAAGCCGACGCCAAAAGCTCGATCGACGCCGCGAACCGACGATCAAGGACACCGAGGTCAAGCAAGGAACGAGGAAGACACGAAGACCGAGGAACAAAGCCGAAAACCCCCTAGCCGAGAAAGCGCGAAGCACGGAAGGGACAAAGCAACGGTGGACATTCCTTAGCCTCTCCAAAACCCTCTCCCTGTAAAACCCCTGTCCTGGGCAGCCCCTTCAGAGCTCTCGCACGAACACCACGTGGAGACGCGGATCAAAGGGATCCCCCAGAAGATCTTTCCCACAATCCCCTGATCAAAACTCGCCGCAACCCGGACTCGCTACACCCGAGCCACCCGGGTCCCGGCCACAATTGTAATCTCGTGTGATTCGCAATAAAGACGACCCGCGCTTTTTTCCGCGTCCACACCTGTAAAGTCCAGCATGTCCCATTAATGCATCCCAATATTCCATTTTATCACGTAATTATCCATCCTGCTGCTTTGTGTAGTTTATCTATTGTTTGATACTGTAAAGATATTTCCTGGCCTGCTCGCACATTTGTGAAGCCCTTTATCATGAAAACAACCATAATACCAACAAGAGATTTAGTTGTTTTAAGGCTATTAAACTCTAATTTGATCGATCTAAGAACAAATCATGCACAGGGACAACTAATATCATGGTGTGCATCATTGGTGCGAGTGCGGCATCTTAAATCTTAATGTCTGAGTTTACTCAACTCAAACACATTGTCATAGAGTTATAGCAGACTAGCTGTTAATCCATACTAATTGTGCACTTGTGAAAATAGTAGAAAATGTGCCATTTCACCTCAAGTAGTAAACTAGACAACTAATGTTGGTAATAGTTCATCATGATACTGGACCTTCAGGTGCATATTTATATTAGAAGCTATTACGTAAACGGTCTGATTTGTGCTTGGTAGCTAGAAAACACGTCATCTTAACAACATTATATTTTATTCTTTGGTAGTTGGTGCTAATGGATCTGGGAAAACGAACTTTTTCCATGGTAACATATTCATTTCGTGTATCTTATTTTGTTAGCTCTTTATCAAATATCATGGGGTCAACATGCTTACATTTGGTTGTTTACTTAATTTATTTTTGAAACGGAAACACTCTTTAGCCATACGCTTTGTCCTCAGCGATCTCCTCCAAAACTTGTGCAGTGAACATAAGCATACACTCCTCCATGTATTCATCCTTCACCTTAATTTGTCCTTTTGTCTCTTTCAACTCTTAAGGCTTTTCACATTGACTTCCATTTTTTGGCCGAGTGAAATCTACAGGAAGGTGCTGGCAACCAAGTTGTATCTGCTTTTGTGGAGATAATATTTGACAACTTTGACAACCGCATCCCAGTAAGTTCTCTATTGGTCATTTGCTAAAATTATTCCTTTATGCTATGTCTAGTGCATTTATTATTCAAAAATACCAATATCCTGTTTCAGTTGTACAGAATCACAGATGTCTCGAATTAGCTACTGTATGCCATTGCATAAAGACTACACCATTACATCAGCACTTAATCAAAACCTGTCATATATTTGATAATCCTACAGTTATTTATCTATCATACAATATTGTATAATCATTAATTTGTTAATGTACCCTTAAATCGAATAGTTGGGGAAAAAAATAATAAAGCTGATCCCCTATAGATGAGATAAGGCTTGATGGTTTGGACCTTATGGTAGGATTGCATCTTTTTTATGTTTTGCTTTTTAAATGGCTTCATGAGTATGTCAGAACTTTTCGGTTTGCATCTAGCAGAGTTTGGGCTTTAAGGGACGTGTTTAGAGCTATAAAGGGATTATGCTTGTAGACGGATATCATCCTCAGATGACATTAATAGTTTTTGTTAAAAAGTAAGTTATTGGATTGCTGTGGGGTAGAGCTAAGGATTAATCGACGTGCTATTTGTGCATTGAGATGCTTTCATTTTCATAGTTGTATTCTTTGAATGGACTTGAGGTTTGATTTATTGAAGCTAGTTCGATTGATTTTTCATTTTCCTCCTTTTCTACTGTTGATCATTAGAGGTGGTGCGTTATATAGTTAATGGTCCACAAGGTTCTAAGAAATATCCAGTAATATCAACTTATCAAACCGGAAGAGCACAAATACAGGATGATTGGGCATTGTTTTTAACCTGAGGAAAAAAAATCTCCAACCTCTATGGACATTACTACTAGAACAACAGTGGCGACCCCGCCCTCACTGAGAGTGTTTTTGTAGATTTTGGCTTTTCTATCTCGTTTATGGCTATTTTCCATTTACTACTATATATTTTTTAATATTCATATTTGTGTGTGCATGACAAGCTAGAGACTAAAAGCTTACTGAGATACAATGGATCTTATATCGTCCATCCATCCTCCTTTTTCACAGTTGATCATCCACACCATGGATGGAGATGCTCACCAAATACCAATCTAAATCATACAATTTTTCATGCATCACATATCCACTATTTCACTTGTGGATAAATGAGTTAGGTTGTTTGTGTGATACAAGGTGGGGCCCATGTTGAAAATCTGTTACCATTATATGTATATATTTAAATAAAGTAAATTGGGCCTTATGACTTGAACCAAACAATACCCATTCTTACCCCTACCTTGAGTCAAAAATAAAATTATATAAAACAAATATTAAGAAATTTTTAACCTTTTTAGAGGGATTTCTATATTTTGTTTTGATATGTTAGAAAAATGGTAATCCCAACCGAGAAAACCCCCCCCCCCCCCCCCCCCCCCCCCCCCACACACACACACACACACCCCTTTCCATAACCACCAGCACCATCATCTCTTTTCCGTCTCTCTTCCCCACCTTATGTATCCTCATTTATTCTTCTCACACATGCATTGCACCTGTTTATATATATATATATATATATATATATATATATATATATATATATATATATATATATATATATATATATATATATATATATGAGAGAGAGAGAGAGATAGTCTATGGTGCGGTCATCTTAATGTGTGGCTATCTAACAACCATGCTTTTGAAGTTTTTTTTTTAATTTTTTTTTGAGGATGATCATCTTCCCTTTGATTAATAGGCCACATGTCAAAATGTGCCCATTCTAAGACCTCTAGTGTATCAAATGTGTTCCTTAATTTGACGGTTAAAATGAACGGTCAATAAAGCCAAGCACATTTGATGCACCTAGAGGTCTTAGAATGAGTTGATTTTTGACATGTGGCTTATCAAAGGAAAGGTGATCATCTTAAAAAAAAAAATTAAAAAAACTCTCCACATGCCCGGTTGCACGTTAGCTGCACGTTAAGGTTGCCGCACCATAGACTCTCTCTCTCTCTCTCTCTCTCTCTCTATATATATATATATATATATATATATATATATAGAGGGCTGTTACGTTGAGCTGTGAGCTGCGATAGGAGAAAATGAGCTGCGGGTATTTTGACCCCCTTAGAAGTTTTGGAATTTGATGAAATTTGGTGAGGTTGTTGTCTAGGGTAAGATGATCATCCTCACCAATTTTCATCAAATTTCAAAACTTCTAGGGGGGTCAAATGGTCGAAGCAAAATCTGCAGATTTTAACGGTGACTGCGGACGATAGATTTTGCTTCGACCATTTGACCCCCCTAGAAGTTTTGGAATTTGATGATAATTGGTGAGGATGATCATCTTACTCTAGACAACACCCTCACCAAATTTCATTAAATTCCAAAACTCCTAGGGGGGGCAAAATACCCGCAGCTCACTTTCTAAACATGCAGCTCACAGCTCACTGTAACATTCCTATATATATATATATATATATATATATATATATATATATATATATATATATATTTATAGGATACGGGGTATAGGCTGACAGCCTATTTCAAAATTAGGCTATCAAATATTAGCCATTCGATTTAAAACTGGTATCCGTCCGATCGCGCCCAAATGAAACCTCCATGGTGAATCGCACTCACCTGCCCCAATCCCTGTGATCGCGCCCCTTTCCCCGACCTCCAGCCCCGCCGGTAAATCGCACTCGCCCTTCCCCTCCTTCAGGCCACCCCATCGGTGAATCGCACTCGCCCCCTCCTGCAGGTAACCCCGATCGTGGGGGTTGCCTGCCGAAGGGGGTGAGTGCGATTCATCGGTGGGGTGGCCTGCCGGAGGGAAAAGGGGTGGTCTGACGAAGGGGCTGAGTGCGATTCAAAGGTCATTAGGGGGGGGGGGGGGGGCTGCCGGAGTCGGAGGGGATGGGTGTCGTTAGGGTGCATGCCAGAGGAGGCTGAGTGCGATTCACCGGTCGGGGTACTGACAGAGGTGAAGGGGGACCGGATGCCGCCAAAGGGCACGGTCATATAGGAGAGAGAATTATGTTGCTAGATATGGGTGGCCCAACCGAATGTGGACATCGCCTTCAATTTTTTGTCGCCCAAACCGAATGTGTAGTGTTTTACGACGGTTGTTGCAGTTTTGAATGTGGGCACTACCTCTGAATGTGAGCGTCACCGACAAATTATATTGTTTTCGCCAAATGTGGGCTCCCCATCATAATGTGGGTGCCCCGTCGATGCTGGGCGCCGTAGAACCAAATTTCCGTGGGCACCGAACTTATGTCGCTGGCACACTTTGCAAGATCCAAGTAAGGCATAATTACTTGCCTCTAGGCATCAAGGTGGAAACTTGCTCTTTTAAGAGGTTCATTGGTAGTGATTCAACACATAAATCCACTTAAGTGAAATACACTTTCAAGGTGAAATGTCATTCTTAGGTGCATGGTTTGTGATGGTCCTAAAACTTGTTTTGGCATGTCTATTCATTGTGTACTTGCATTGATTATTTTGGTGCGAAACCATGAGACATATATCCAATCTTAATTACCTGCTTTTTAAAGGCTTTGCATCAAAGGCTAGAGAAGTGTTGTAATTAGTCACTGCTTAAGAAGCATGAATACGAGATACGAGTACGACACGATATAGGTACGACGGTACGGCAAATTCCAAAAAACTAGGGCACGGGTACGGCTAGGATATGACAATTAAATATAATTAAACATAAATACATTTATATGACAAATAAACTTAAACAAATAAAGTAATTAAATAAACCATATCAAAATAGACAATAAAAAAACTATATCACATTAAATGGAGGAGCGCGCCATTATAAATGAAACCGGTAAAAAAAAACCTAAACAAATCCGACCCGTATCTCGGATGTATCCCTGTTGTATCCAATATTTTTTTTTTTTTCGGATACTCCTTGGCCATATCAGATACATATCCAGCTAGGAAGCCCCGTACTCCAGAAGAGGGCGCACCCGTATCGGATACATATCGAATATCGC
Organism: Chamaelirium japonicum; assembly: GCA_947650365.1. NCBI lineage: Eukaryota > Viridiplantae > Streptophyta > Magnoliopsida > Liliales > Melanthiaceae > Chamaelirium > Chamaelirium japonicum. Next base: position 42,918,283 of record OX393557.1, on the reverse strand, counting down.
TAGGTTTGTTACAGGTGGTATACAACCCAATATGTATTCGATACAGTAAAAGAGTATCCAAAATAAAAAAAATTAGTTTTGGATAAGGCCGAGATACGCACCGATACAGGGGGATACGGTATCCCGGCTGTGATATGTTTTGGATATGATCGGGATACATATAAGTTATATAATATAATTTTAAATGTTAATGTATGATTATATATTATAATATACTAGTGCATGCCCGTGCCTGTCGGCACTGCAGCGGGTCGTCTTCGGCGGCAAGACACCCCCCGGGCATCACCTCCCCCACCCACACTGTCATATTCGGTGACAACGCAGCTGACCACCTTCGACAACAAAAAACTTTCTCTAGTGCATGCCCGTGCTTGTCGGCACTGCAGTGGGCCACCTTCGCGCGGCAACACACCTGCCAACAATGCAACGGGCCGCCTTCGATGGCAAGACACCCCCCGATTGGTACGAAGCGGGTAAACCACCGTCCCACCCCCCCCAACCCCCGAATCCAAATCTTCTGCCCATTTATCTGCCCCATCGTCTACCCCCCAAGTCACAGTCGTCCGTTGCACCGATACCCGACTTGTGCATCGCACTCAGTCTGAACCGGCAGGCAAAGAAACATCTTTATCGCCAGTCAAGGATGGCATGCTCGTGCCTGTAGGCACTGCAGCGGGCAGCCTTCGATGGCAATACACCTGTCGGGCCGTCTTCGGTGGCAAGACACCCCTCGATTGGCACGAAGCGGGCAACCACCGCCCCACCACCCAACCCCGAACCCAAATCTTCTACACCATTTATTTGTACCCCAAGTCACAGACGTCCGTTGCACCCATACCCGACCCGTGCATCGCACTTGCGCATCTCTGATGGTTTCATGGCAGATCACAAAAAAAAAAACAAAGGTTTCATGGCAGATCACAAAAAAAAAACTACAGTACATGGCAGAAAAAAAAAAAACATCGGTAAAGAGAGAATACGGTACATGGCAGATCACGAAAAAAAAAACAGAAGAGAACAGAGCAGTAAAAAAAAAAGGATTTGGTTCCTACAACCATCCAACTACAGGACAATTCAATTGATGTTTACACTGCTACCTTGGTAAGGGTCAACTTGCCAAGATGCATTGTACCAAAAAAAAATTTCAAGATGTAAATCCCCAACAAATAACCAATGGTTACCAATATTGCAAAACACAAAATGGTGAATGTTATAAAAACAGGGAACATAAAACAATGATAATCAACAGAAGAAGATCAAATCAATGGCTAAATAGACATGTATAGGTATTCATTATCGAAACGCAGGGATAGAGGCAAAAATCTACTTGCTTTCACCTATCCAAATGAAAAAGGGAGAAAAATTGAGAGCATGAACCATACATTAATTGAGGGCAGAAACATTATAGTGGCCTTAGTGAAGACTGAAGTTCAACATGACCCTAAAGATAGAAAATAGTGAAAATCCCAATCCCCCATCTCAAAAATTAGAAACGAAGGAGATCGAGATGGGGATCACCAAAACAAATCCAAAATCTCCTCTCTCTCACCAGGGTGGTGCGACTATCGACCGATATCAAAATCAGGTTTTGACATCCGAGAAGCACTCAATTTGTTTACGATAGACATAGTTGTGTTTGTCATTGGAGGGGACAGACCATGGGAATCTTTTAGAAAAAATACAACAATTCACATAATAGAGCAAGCACAATAGTGTTTATAGTTGTGCAAAGCTTTGCATCCTTAATCTAAATAGAGCAAGCACAACCGAGCAATACAGATAGGGTGTTCCTGGATCCCATGTGAGACCCCAGCACCACGCTCTTCTTCCTCTCGAGCACCGCCAGAACCCTGATGCACTGAATCTGAGATGGAAAGGGAACTTGAGATGGAATAAGTATAAGAGGAAAACATCAGATGTTTGTCCGCATCCAAGATAATTTTCATTTCATGGATCCAAAATAAGTATAAGAGGAAAACATAAAGACAATAAGTTTTTTATTTATCAAAAAAGACTAAGTTTCAATTAAGTTTGTAGGTTTAAATTGATAATTTTTCATAAAAGTTAAATTTTTAAAGCCAAAGGAAGTGGAACCTAGATTGGAACATAAAACAATTCTGAAAAAAAAAAGTCCATAGAGAGAGACAAAGAAATTAGAAAAAAACATAAGTAACAAATCAAAGACCCCAACTTTATCACCCACCTGAGATTTCACCATGAGAATTAAAAGAGGCGACTTCCAAGTTGCAAAAGTCGACTCAACCAAAATTGGATTTCTCCAGCAAAGGCAAGACAGTGGTGTCATCTGCTCCATTGTTGACCTACATCCTCTGTTACAAACACAAATAAAACGGTATATGAAGGACCATAGAAGCCACCCCAAAGTGAAACAATAGAACCATAGATGTTATTATCTATTCCGTAGATCTGAAGTCAAAAGCTAATTAAAAGCAAGAAGGTTCATATCAAAGAATCGGTTGAACCTGCAAAACACACACTCTACTCCTCTTGTTACCACCATCTGCTACATTCTATATCTCGAATTCCTCTTCAAATAGAAAAAGGACCTGATTATAGACTTATAGTTATGGTCAGAGTGAAGATGCATGCCCACTTAAAAAAAAAAATATATAAAGATAAGGGATTTGGGGGCACTTACTTGGTATCAGATTCCGGTAAGGGTCGAAGCTTCAAGGAGTCAAACGAAGGCAGTGTTGGAAATTTTGTAGGCGGAGTGCTATTCATCACCTGAAATTTTGTAGGCATGAGAGAGAGAGAGAGAGATGCAATTTGGGAACCAGATCACTCTATAGGGGCAAACTCAAAAATCTAGGGGCCACAAAACGCAGCAAGGCAAAAGCGAGGGAGAGCAAGAACGGATTGGAGACACAGGAATCCATCACCGGAGAGGGACTGCAGGGCCGGCAAAGATCGATCGTTATCCCATCTCCCTTACCCAGTCGGAGAGGGTGTCAGAGCCCTCTCCTTCTCTTCTTTGCTGCCCCCCCGGAGGATGAGGAGAGGGGCAAAACCCCCTCTCCTTCTTGGCTTTGTTGTATCCTGCCGGAGGAGGACCTTGCTTTGTTTGTTCGAAGTCGACGACGGAGGGGCCGCGCTTTGCTGCATCCCGTCGGAGGAGGAGGGCCTCTGGCCTCCTCCCCTCTCTTCTTCATCACAGATCTGAGAGGGGGGGGGCTCCCTGTTGGATCTCGCCTTCCCATCATGTCAACTGGCCGAGAGGGAGAGGGAGAGGGACAGAGAGAGAGAGAGCTCCCCAAAGTGTTCACCGATGACGACCCTGACCCCACCGGCAACGGAAGAGCCCTGCTATGTTGAGAGAGAGAGAGAGATAGAGAGAGAGGCCACCGGCGACGGAAGACCCCATCGGCGATGAATCCGATCCCGAAACCCATTAAGCTCCGGCCACTCTGCAGCAACTGTAGAGTTCACCGGCAGGTGGGACCTCATGTGGCTGCCGAGGGACCGCCCGCAGGGGAAGCACTTCTGGCAGACCTTGCAGTGGTGCTTCTGCTCCTGATCCTTCTCCATATAAAAAGAGGGGAGGTGAAGAAGAAACCCAGATCAGGGAAATCGACGATCGAGCTCAAGATAGTTGGGGGGATCCGATCAGATCTAGGGTTTTTTGGCATTCCGAATCGAGAGAGAGAGAGAGAGAGAGAGAGAGAGAGAGAGAGAGAGAGAGAGAGAGAGAGAGTGGGGCGGCGGGATTGGAGGCTGAAGGAGGGGGCAGCGGGATTTGGGGAGTGAAAGAGGGGCGACGGGATTGGGGGCTGAAAGAGGGGCGACGGAAATTGGGCGGGCCAACGAAATCATGGAGATGGCGGTGATGGAGCAACACTTGATGGGCCCTCTCATTTGAACGGACGATTGCGATGGGGGTCTGGGTGAATGGACGACAGTGATTTGGAAAATAGAGACCGAGATTGGGGAACAGCCCCTCTCACGATCTCCTCTTTTACGGCTCTAGACGAACGCTCTCACCTCTCTCACGATCTTCCTCTTTTACTTTGCTAACTGTACGAATTGTGTAGTCAGCATTTGTTTGTCTAGTCAGCTTTTGGTTTCGTTTTGTCTAGTCAGCACAAAAGCGCTGTGCCATGTTATATAGATATATTATGTTATAAGATAAGTTATAACTTAAGTTATATAATATAAGTTATAATTTATAACTTGAAGTTATAAGTCATAAATTATAAGTTATAACTTATTAAGCGATGATCGCATCCGAGAAAGGGGTGCGGGCGTCCGAGAGAGTTTTGTTTTGAACATTTGGTGATATTGATTGTTATTTGGTTGTCGATGAATGATTTATATTGTGGCATTCTGCTTTCATACTTACATACTTGCATGTTATACTCTATTCTATATGTTTTGAACTGAAAATAAAAACTAATCATCATCATCATCATCATATATATATATATATATGGGTTAGGATCGGATGACCCAGCAAATAACCCAGCACCCTTTGAGGCACCATGAGGTTTTAGAATGGGCTGATTTTTTGTAGACATGTTGTCTATGATATGTTGATCATCCTCATAAAAAATCAGCCCATTCTAAAACCTCTAGGTGCATCAAAGGGTGCTCTTCAAATCAACGGTTAAAATTGACAGTCAAAAACCGTTGATTTGAAGTGCGCATTTGATGCACCTAGAGGTTTTAGAATGGGCTGATTTTTTGTGAGGATGATCAACATACCATAGACAACATCCCTACAAAAAATCAGCCCATTCTATTACCTCTAAGTGCCTCAAAGGGTGCTGGGTTATTAATGGGTCCAAATTTGCTGGGTCATCCGATCCTGACCCTATATATATATATATATATATATATATATATATATATATATATATATATATATATATATATATATATATATATATAGAGAGAGAGAGAGAGAGAGAGTGAGTGAGTGAGGGAGGGAGGGAGGGAGGGAGGGAGAGGGAGAGAGAGAGAGAGGAATGATAAAATGCGGCGTGCGGTGCGTGTGGCGTCACACCGCAGCCGTCTGATGCATCCACTGCGTGCGTGCAGCGGTGCATCAGATGGCTGCGGTGCGACACCGCACGCCGCATCCTAACACGCCCCTATATATATATATATATATATATATATATATATATATATATATATATATATATATATATAGGATCCCTCAAGTGCGATCTGTTGGTGCGATCCACTTCGTGCGACCTTGACCAGTAACATATGCACTAGATGTACTGCAACATATGCAATGAAGCATAATAACATGTGGATTTTCACGGCCTGCATCGTTAGGTGTGATGCATACACCCCCCAAACAATGCATCACAGCCAAACAAATTAAATCGGGTGGCCCATAGTGTTCGGATGGCACCAATGGATCGCTCTCTCTCTCTATCTCTCTCTCTCTCTCTCTCTCTATATATATATATATATATATATATACATATATACTAGTGAAAACCTGTGCCGAGGGCACGAAAAAGATTTTGATGGCGGCGACGATATTTTAAAGGTTGGGGTATATTTCAAGGGTGGCAGTAATAATTTGTAAGCAGTAATAATATTTTGAGGGTGGCAATTGAATATTTCGAGAGCGGTAACAATATTATTAAACATGTCTAATAATCAAAGGGGCCATTAATATTTAATGAGCAACAACAATATTTGGAAAAAAGAACATTTTAGGATCTGATAACAAGCATTTTTTTTACCCAAAATATAGATATCCAAAAAAGTACATAGAGATATGGAGGTAACAAAAAAACACATTTCTCAAAATACATCATCCAAAACCATCGATATCTCTCAATCGTGTCTTTGTGCTCTCCGGAAACCTCGGTTGTCGTTATCGCCACAACTCCATAGCCTGCGGTTGTGTCGCCTCTGCAAGCAACAATCGCGCAGCGTCTACAGCTTGTTGATGTCCCCATCTCTCTGCAGCCTGCGATCGTGCTCTCTCTAAAGCCTTTCTTCGGGCTACAACAGTAGTCCTCCTTGCAATGATCAAGTACCACGTCAAATTGGCAAAGCACTTAGTAAAAATATCCCACACAGAATCGCTCGCCCCCAAATGTTATACAATAGGCAAAGCATTCATGCAATTTCAAAATGAATGATATCTCTAATATAAATCAAATTGTCAAAAGGGCTCAATAGAGATGCCATAAAATTTTCAAACTAAGCATAGGGTATACAAAAGCAAAGTAATTAAGGAAAAATAAACAAAGAAATAAGAATCAATAGCATACAAAGAGCAAATATAAATAAAAACAAAGTGAGAGGGTCTTACCGAGCTTGCAGTCAGTGCCGGGAGAGCATATCTAGCGGTTGGGGAGCCAACGATCTCTGTAGAGGGCTGAAAAAAGAAACATTGATAACTTCGATGTGGGCGATGATAAAAAGAACAAAGAGAGCCACACACACGAACACAGAGTAAGGAAAAAAAAAACTATTTGAACATATTAACACATCATACTCTCAAACATACTGCAGTGGATGGGGGAGAGTGAGATGGACTCGCACAGGACTTGCTGTCGGAGCGTCGGAGATCTCGGCCGCCGGAGTAGCAATAGGGAGGTGCTAAAAAAAAGAACAAAGATCAAACTGAAAATAGACAGCATCAAAGAGAGAAGTTGACAATATTTTTTTATTAGAGAGGCTTACCGAGCTTGCAATCGGAGTAGCAGTAGGGAGGGCTAAAAAAAACAGAGATCAGAATGAAAAACAGACAACATCAAAGAGAGAAGTCGAGATCATTTTTTTAAAAGAAATAGAGGGATGCCGGGATTATAGTTGGGGTGTTGTCGATTTCTGTGATGGGCAGCGCAAGAACAACATTGATTGGTGGATGAATAAAGAAACAAAGATAAGAAGGAATAAGAATAGACAACATCAAAGAGCTGTCTTGACTGGAGAACAAAGCGGGAAACAAAAGAGAGAAAAACAGAGAATCGAAAATAAAAAACATAGAACAGAAAGAAAACCCAACACAACAAAAAAAACAGAGGAAAGGGAAATACAGAGAACATTAAAAAAAAACCAACCGACAGCACATAAAAAAAATCATAAAAAGAAGAACGAAAGGAACAAAACAAAGAATAAAAGGAAAGGAAACAGGAAATGGAAAAGGAAATAAACAGAAAAAAAGAGAAGGGAATAACAAAGAACATATAGTAGGAAATGGAAAAGCAAAGAACAAACATAAAATCTAATAACAGAAAATAACAGCCTTGGAAAAGTAAAGAACAATCATATTCGGCTGGAAATCCCACACTTGGCAAAAACAGCCTAATTCATCAGCGAGGAACGATTATATTCTCTTTTTAAAATTTTTATTTTTTAAATAAATTCACGTATATCAATTTTGAATTGGACATGGTGTTACCTCAACGGTGCAGATGTCTCACTTAGCATTAGATATCACGTACAAACTAAATAACTACACAATAGTGAAAACATAAACAAATTGCTCATGATATTTATTCATTGTCACCCCTCTAAGAATAGATAAAATTAAAAATTAAAAAAAAAACTAAAACTGAAAAGTGAAAAGTGAAGCTACAAATAAAAGACAATGATACATACATACATTGATTGATACATACATAGCAAAGAGCTCATCAAAGGTGATTGTGAGACAGGAAACAATGTTGGAAATCCCAGTTTCACTTGGATGACTGATGGATCTTGAACGCTATAAAGATTTAATGGATCTCCGAACACATCGCCACACACTTCTGCAAGAATATGGTCGGATAAGTCATTAAGTAATAATGACTTATACTTTTTTTTTGTTCTTTCTTTTTCTCTTCGATCGGTAAAACATTAGATCTTACTTATTGTTAAAAAAGGCAAGCTTCTTGTCACAAAGCTTAGGTAGTTCTTCCGGTCCCTTGTTCCTATTCTTCGCATCCGAAAGGTCGGTGCAGCACCGCTAATGCTCGCGATTGCGGTAACAAAAGCATTAGTCCTCATTGTGGCTAGCTGGACCCGTCGTCACAGGGATGACTTCATGGGTGGCTCCAACTCTCCATCATGAAGATGAACAATTGAGATTATGGCGAGGAAAATCAGCAGAGTTTAAGTAAATGAAGGTAACGGGAGAGCTATTTTTTGGAGCGAGCAACGCTATCGACCATCGATCACCATCGGGATGGGGCACCACAGAGATGGGGCATGGTGTCTTCGAGGGCGTATCTTCTGTTGCTGCTCAGTGAATTAGTTTCGTGTCCGAGCTTGACTTGGGGTGGTTTTTTTTTCCTTCGGGTTTCTACCTAAAAAATCCTATGTCCACAATTCTATGATTGGTTGTGCAGTTCAATTCATTAGTACTATAACCCAATGTGTGAACTTGGATTGGTAGGCTCACATTGTGGTGCATACTTTGTGTTCGATGAAAGTTTTGAGGGCCGCACTGAGTTGTTTAAGTATGCTATTAGATTCATTGCTTATGTATTGAATGTATGAAATTGCATTTAGCACTCACATTTCTTCTCTTGATTATCGTAATTTGAATTGGCTTGAAAAATTAGGACAACTAACCCATGAATTATATCTCGATATATGAATTGATTGATGTTCCCTTCTACGTAGGGCTGGCAATTTTAGACCCGACACGAAGTTAGCGGGTCTGGATCAGGGCTAAACGGGTCGACACGATAGACCCGTTTAATAAAGGGGTCGGGGTCGGGTTTAGGGTCTGGACACGGTAGACCCGAGAAGACCCGTTTAAACTTCAACGGGTCGTGTCGGGTCGGGTCTACCCGCAATCCGATACTGTAATATATAGTATCAGCGGGTCTATCGGGTTAGGTCGGGTCGAGTCGGATCGGGTCAACTAAATAAACCCGTGTGGTAAACGGGTCTTATCGGGTCTACCCGTTTATAAACGGGTCGGGTACGGGTGTAGGATCTAGACACTATTAGTTAAACGGGTCGGGTCCGGGTCTAGGGGTTTTGCACACGACCCGAGACTAGACACAACACCAACCCGACCCGACCCGACATGACCCATTGCCACCCCTACTTCTACGGGCTCGACATTTGCAGCATCTCTCATGTGTATATAGGGACGGTAATACTGTGGCTGATTGGCTGGGAACTTCAGGCGCTGATGGAGGCGGATGATATGGGAGGCTCTGGGCCTAGGGGTGGTTGCTGACTTTGTTATGATTTGTTTCTGTGGGCTGTAGGGGCCTTGTAGTGCATTTGCTTATAAAAAAAAAGGGATAATGTGTGATAGGTCCATCTAACAGACCATTTTTAATGCTAAAGACGGACCAAATGAAAATTTTGCGTTAGGTTCTCCTGCTTGGTAAATGTCTCTTTTACCCCTACGTGTAGCTGTACATGGATTATCCCCACACGCAACTATACATGGAAGCACAAATACCCCATTCATTATAGCAAAATGAGTAACAGTCTGCACAAATTGTTACTCTTTTGCTACAGTGGAATCACTGTAGCAAGAGTAACAATTTGCACAGATTGAGTAACAATTTATGCAAATTGTTACTACTTTGTGACAGTGAAATCAATGTAGTAATTTTTTTTCTAGAAAATTTGTCTGGAAAAAAGAAATTGCTACAGTGAAGTCATTGTAGCAAAAGAGTAACAATCTTTGTAGAGTAACGATCTACGTAGATCATTACTCTTTTGCTCCAAAAATTCACTGTAGCAATTTGTTTTTGTGTGAAATCGCATCCCAAAATATTTGTTATAGTGAAATCACTGTAGCAAATCCATGGATTGAGCCCTGTAGCGACAAGGACGGAGGGGCATGTTGTAAAGGGCATTTTGGCCATTTAAAAGGGATAAAAGTGTCATGTGAGACTTACTATAGTTTAGGCTTGTCAAAGGGCAGGGCCAGGGCAGGATTGGAGTCAAATCAGGCCCGGCCTTTTGTTTTAGGAGGTAGGTCCTAGCCCGACCTTAGCACTTCAAGGCCAGAAAATGATGGGCCCTATCTTAACTCTTCAAGGACCAGGGCTGGACCAGGGCCGATGAAGGGCCAAGTTGATATCACTAAGATAAAGATTATCGATATATCTATTTATTTAGTTAGATCATTAAGGAAGGGTTAAAACTTTCCTTTTCTCCCTAAACTACTCTTATACTTATGCCTTTAGGCTTTTGGCATTCATTTAAAATCATACTCATTTATTCGTGCTTTAGACTGATAATACAGCTTAAAAAGTAGTATAAGTCTTATGAGTGTTACATAATACTTCTAATACTAATATATCCAAACTTGATCACTCCAATTCCTATAGGGTTATAGTGGGTGACCGATTAATTACTGATTAGTCCCACTTAGTCGTTGATTTCAACCCCTTAATAGGTGTTATATGTATTATATAATTTCTGTATATTGAGGGCAGGGCAGGGCCATAGATTTCCCTGGCCCGGCCCTTATCTTGGAGGGCTAAGCCGGGCAAGATACCCTTTCCAAAGGGGCAGATTGACAGGCCTACTCTAGGTGCATCTTTTTGGGAGGGGCCTGATACAACACCATCTTATTAGCTGTCATTTTTCTTAAACCAATCTCTTGTCAGGACTATTCACTAACTCTCCAAAAAAAAACGAAAAGTCTGACATAAGTCTTTTTTGAGAGATGACTTTTAGTTGCAGGACATTTTAATTTTGAAATATAGTTTAAGCTCCTCTCGACGAAGATATATTCTTTTTGAAGACGAATGTATACTATTTTTGAAGATTTTTTTGAAGACGAATGTATACTTGTAGGGATCTAAGCTAATGTAGCAAATTGTGATGTCCTGCGGCAAATATTGTAAAAGAGCTAAGGACCTATACCTAATTTTTTGTTGGAAAAAAACATATTGTTCTTAGATTTCCCGCTTTGCTTTGTCCCAAAAACGTCTCCTTCGGATTCCTTCGTAGCGACTTCCCTCCCCCCTTCTCTCTCCTCACCCTCTCCCCCCAGGGTTTATCTGACCATGGCGGCCGTCTCTCCCTCAGCTGATCGTATCCTCTGCTCGCCCTGTTAGGGTTAGGATTTTGCCGCTAGGCCACTTGTCCCCCTGTGTGATCTATTTGTCTCTGGATTCTGATTCGTTCTGTTTCTATTACTATTTCCAATTTGGGTATTTTTCTAGGGTTTATGAGTAGATCCGGGGCCTTGGCTGTGAAGTATAGTGCTCTGTTAGTGATTCGTGATCTTTTCTCTTTCCTTTCCTGTTTCGATACGGATGGAATCAATAGATTGGCTCTGTTTTCATGCTGATCCGATACTCATTTGGCTGAGGTTTTGGGCTCTCTTTGTTCCAAAAAGGGTTCTTTTGTTGTAGTTGGATTGAAATTAGTTAATGGGTTGTGTTTCATTTTTTGACTTGATACTCATGTTTGCCTTTCGGGGCAGGGATTTTGATGTTGGAAATGATGTTCTGAGATGTTATTTCATCCCCCCCCCCTTTTTTTTTTTTAATTTAATGCTCTTTATGATATTGGTCTGGTGTCATACAAGCACTCATCTTGGCCATGTTTGAGATATTTCTGTTTCATTGTTGATTGTTTTTTTTTCTTCTTCTAGTTTTATTAACAAGGATCTACATAGTAGAAAAAATTTATATAGTAGGCACTTCCTTTTCCTTGATTCATTTGGCACAGATACTTCGGACTTGATGACAAATTTGTCGTTGGACTCTCAAACCAAGACCCGCGATGCTGTTGAAGTTACCAAGAAGGTAATACGCTGGTCGGATCAATTATCTAGTCGCACCTCTTACTACGAGGTCCTTTTGGTTTATAAGCCGAAAGGCATGCTGGTTTTGATCTTTTTTGCTGTGACAAAACAGGCTTTATTGGTTCATCATGGGTCTGTAAATGGTGGAGAAGCACCAAACACATCGATTCCATCACACGAGCGGTCTTTGACCCCTCTTATTCAGGATAAGGACTATATGGTAGACCCGAACATATGCTATCTACCCCATGGATACCCATCTACTGCTTGCTACTATGGAGGTAGCCGACCTTCATCGTAACTCTATGTTTTTTGTTTCCTTCTGCCTCTTCATGGATTATCGTTGTTAGCATTACTGTTTCCAGTGATGAAGCTATGGATGCTATCTCAGAGAATTTTGTTCTAACATGCGAATGAATGAAATGATCAATGAAATTCTCTTTGCCTCCTGCAATCATTGAGTTGTTTTATTTGTTTGAGTTGTCCTTTGCAACTGCATGTTTGTTAACTTTGTGAATCATTCGATTGGTATTTTGGATATTCAGATTATAATGGCTCTATCAATGGGCGGGATGATTATGTGAAATATGCAGGCCATGATGCGGCGGTAAGTTATCTTATGCTATATCAGGACATAGAGGCTATCTTTGACCTCTAGAAATATTTTTTTCTCAAATGGTAACAATAATTAGGTTGTTTAAGCTGTTATCATAGTATGAATACATAGTCATTTCGGATTTGCTGCGATGGTTATTTGAAATTCTACCTTTTCCTGAATAGTTTCAACTTTCGCAGGCCTTTCTTTGATGTTGTGACTTTGGATTATATTTACAACCATGTCTGCGAAGATAATTAAGGATTTTCAAGGTGTTGGACCCTGAAATGTTTCTGTTTCTTTCTCTTTTTTGGGGGGGTTATTAATGTTAACTCCTTAAAAAGGTTTCCGTTTAATGTTAAGGGTATGTAAAGTTTGAACTTAACTTTAAGCCCCTGTAGTTGGACTTTGGCTAACAAGCTCCTTCTCCCGCGCATATGTAATAACAAAAAAATTTAAATGGCAATTTTACCCTTGCAAATAAAGTGTAACAATCGTAGCAAAAGAGTAACAATTGGTAAAGAGCAAAAACCCATTAGTTTTGGCTAATGCGGGCTCTTTCTACCGCGCACATGTAATAACATAACTTTTTAAATGACAATTTTAGCCCTACATATAAAGTGTAACAATCATAGCAAAAAAGTAACAATTGGTTAAGAGTAACAATCTGTTAGCAAAGAGTAACATTTGATATGGTAAAATGCCTTAATTATCGAGTGATTGTAACGGTATTTCTGCTCATCTGGTTACAATATGATTTTTTTGTGACAAAAAATACTTTTAACTATGCGAAACCAAGAAGATTCTATCTCGCACATAAAGAGTAACAAATAGGTAAAAAAGAGTAACTATTTGGTCGGTTGACAGAATAAAATTTTTTTTTGATGAAAATATACAGAAAAAAAAAAAAATTGTTTTGTGGTTTTAAATGGACAATATGGAGTGATTTCAATTGATTTTCATGTAAAAAATGGTTTGTGTTAAGTTGATGGTAGGAAATGTAAATTTAATAAACTTGGGCAGGGTGTTATTGTCCTTTTTTTTCTATTTGGTTCAGCGGGATTTAGGGAGGGAGCTATTACAATACGGGACTTGTAAGAGGGCCTTTTGCAATACGGGACTTGTAGGAGGGCTTATTGCAAGTTGATACCTTTATCAGGGAGCTATCACTAAGTCCCCCTTTATTGTTTGCAAGGGACCAAGTGGTGATGTTTCTGTTTCTTTGGTATTCAAAAAACTTTTGCATAAATAAAATCAAACCTAAAAAATAAAGTCAGCCAGGAGATCCCTGATTATTAGGAAAGGTGTTTGTGTTTCATGTCTCATTGATCAAATTCAACGGAAGCATCGACTCAATTGGTTCTTGGTTTTCTTTGCAGGCAGCTTACGGGGATATCTATCACCATGTATATGGATATGTGCCTTATGGTCCATACTCTTCTGGTTCCCCGGTCCCAACCATAGGGCATAACAGCCAGTTGTATGGATCACAGCATTATCAATACCCAACTCAATATTATCAGCCACCTACACCAGTTGCTGACCCTTATAGAACTAACCGAGCCCCGACTTTGCAAGGGGAGCTTTTCACCTCTGCTGCTGCTGCCAATCAGCGACCCCATTCTGTAGATTCAGTCCAAGCAACCTCAAATGGAACTACCGAGTGGAATACAAACGGGATCAGCAGGTCAGCGCCACTGAAGTCGAGCCACCAATATCCGCCATTATCATCTACTGGTGCATATGGAAGGGCTTTCATGCAAGGTGGGCTTTCTTCTTCTGGTTACCAGGATCCTAGTTATGGTTTTGATGGCATTAGATCACCTGTACCATGGTTTGATGGCACTTTGTTCTCCACTCGGCAACACAGATCGGCAATAACTAGATCTCCATCTTCTACACTTTCTCACAATAGTAGTACTCCCTCAGCGAGAAACCAGAATCAGCACCCACTTCCTCACCTCATGGTATGTGATATGCAAGCCCCATTTAATATATTGAGGAGATAATAGGATGATTATATGATGCCATAGATCTTTCATCATTTGATGGGGGAGTGACAAGGGTCTGCTACTGTTATAAGATGTATCGTATGGTTCTCATCTTCGATGTAATTTGTTAACCTTTTATTATCTTCAGGGTTTACATCCTCTAAGGCCAACATCTGAGAGGGTCCCAGAAGCTCCTGGTTTCCGGAATACGGTGTATCCAAACAACCAAATGTATGGCCAGTTAGGGAATAATACACTCCAAACTGGTTTGATATATGGATCAAATAGTTATGATTCGAGGAGCAATGGACGTTGGAGCCTGGTTTTGGATAGCAAGTACAAGCCTAGTGGTCTAGGCAGTGGATTCTATGCTTATGGCAGTGATAACGTTGATGGGTTTACTGAGCTCAACCGAGGACCAAGAGCTGACCACTTCAAAAATCCGAAGGCATTTGGACCAAATGTTACTATTGCTGTGAAGGGGCGGAACTTAGCTTCAGTTGCGAAAGAGGATCCTCGTGTAGTGATCCCCGATGGCGAGCAGTACAGCTGTGTAGAATTCCCAGAGAAATACTCTGATGCGAAGTTCTTCATCATTAAATCGTATAGTGAGGATGATATCCACAAAAGCATCAAGTATAGTGTTTGGACCAGCACACCCAATGGGAACAAGAAGTTGGATGCTGCATACCAGGAAGCTCAACAGAAGGCCGGTGGATGCCCAGTCTTTTTGTTTTTCTCCGTGAGTACAAGGATCGTATATCGTGCATTATTGTTTGTTCTCTTTCTGCATGAGCACTTTAATGGCTTCGGCATTTGATGCTTCAGGTGAACACTAGCCGGCAGTTTGTCGGCGCTGCTGAAATGGCGGGTCCGGTTGATTTCAACAGGACTCTCGAATATTGGCAGCAAGACAAGTGGTTCGGTTGCTTCCCTGTGAAGTGGCACATTTTGAAGGATGTACCCAATAACATTCTGAAGCACATTATTCTAGAGAACAATGAAAACAAGCCAGTAACGAACAGTGGAGATACTCAGGAGGTAAGCATCCCCATGAGAATTCTTTAGTATATCAAAATGCCAATTGTGATTGCTTACCGTTTCTTGTTTTTTGGCTCCTGCAGGTGACACTCGAACAGGGTCTTGAAATGCTGATGCTTTTTAAGGATCATGTCAATAAGACATCCATTTTGGATGATTTTGGGTTCTATGAGACCCGCCAGAAGATGATGCAGGAGAAGAGGGCGAAGCAACAGTCTCAAAAACAGGCATGAGTGCATGACATACCCTTTTCATTTACCAATCAGTCTTTACTCCAGCAAACATGTAGTAGATTCACCCATTTTACTGTTAAATCTTTGTAATGTGCACTTTTTTGAGCATGGTTTAGTATAATGGATCCTTCCTTAAGGCTTCATGAATCACTCTCATGGCTCATGCAAATTTCCAGATCTTCTGTTCAAATATCTCATCCAACGGAAGTATTTTCATAGCTTATGTGTGATTTGATTTAAATTTAAGTAACCATTTTTTGCCCATCTTACAGCCTTGGGATGATGCTGTTCATGAGGACGATAGGGAGGGGACAAATGGGAAGCCAAGATTGCATAGTCTTGGAATCTGTTTCACTTCTGAACAAGGACACTGCCTATAGTAGCCTCGGAGAACGAAAGCCATCCGAGGATAATGATGTTGGTCTATCAATTGGTATCAGCTGTACCCATCAGTAGTACACTTTGACTTATGTCTTTGGCAGCGCTGGCTCAGAAATATATCGTCAGTCACGGGAAACTGAATCCTGTGTTTCAGCGCTTACTTTCATTCCTGGTCTCTCGAGCAGTAAAAGCCTCCATAACCGCTGGCGTGTGGTAAGTTATACCTAATTTCTCCTACGCCATAAGTTGGGTTACTCTATCTAATTTGTACTGTCTCTTAGGTTTAGAAAGTTGGTGATTTGGTGGTATGGGGTTCTATAGTGGTAGTTTACTGATAGTGGTATGGGGTGGTATGGGGTTTTATTCATCTTTTTCTAGTTTCTTGGTTTGCATCAGTATTCCTTTCCTTTTTTCACCCTCACCTTTTCCTTTCATCTTCTCTTTTATCACGCCTTCTGTAAAAATTCATCTTTTGTTTTTGTAACTCTGGATGTAAGTTAAAGTGTTGCAATAGAGGAGTACAATAGCTCATGAGTTTTCGTTATATGGTTTCCATTTCGCATTGCATGTGTTATTGACATTTGTGATAAAAAAACATGGTTCTGCTGGGTTTTAATCTATTCTGTGATGTAATTTATTGTGCATTGTGTTCTCCGGGATACCGAAACGAAACACCGTATACAGAAATATACTGGAAAATCCCAAAATTTTCTCCCCGTGTACAGCTGCCCCAAAATGCCAGCAAAATTTCGCTGAAATAACTCGGTTTTCTGGCATTACGAAATGTAACCCAAATTTGAGATTTATTTCGTTGCCCATTAGTAATGAGCTGGTAGCTACGGTCTCTTCATTTTAGTTCATAGTGTTTCGTCATGATAAAAAAATCATTTTGCATGATAAATCTGGAGTTCTTCACTACGAGGAATCTAACGTTTGACAGTATGGTGGTTAATGTGGGAGTCGGGTAATCTGTGGGAGGTAGGGATGAACACAAGCAAGGGATTGAGAGCTTACATCGACGGGTATCCCGAAACCTTTCGGGCAATTGACCCACTTCGGACTCGGACTAATCCCTCCGGGAATGTGCAGACACACTCAAAAGTTTCCCTATGCACTACTGGGTAACTCAAAGAGGAGGGGGGGGGGGGGGGGGGGGGGGGGGGGGGATTTGAATCCACAACCTCCTCACCAAAGCATCAGGCATCAGTTGCTTACCAACTCCCCTATTCCCTGGTGGGTGGTAACTGGTAGTCTGATAAGATGCACACTCTTTGGACTTTGCTGGAGTTGATGGGCCTGGTGGTTATGGTTGACATCTAAGTGATAGGCATGTCTGTCCAAATTCAGGTTTGAGTAGCAGTTGGAGTTGAATCACAGGTCAAGGCATGGACGACCCTGCACACTTCCGAGAACCTAATCATCCTTCTCTGTAGACCTTTGGCTTCGGAGGCTAGCCAATCTGCTGCTGAATTCCCCTCTCTGTGGATATGAGATCTCCTCTCAACATGAAGCTTCCTCAAGATTGTTTTGCAGTCAAATAGAAGAATCTGGTCAAGGATCCCGACACCTTTGATTTTCTCTATCGTCGGGGCTAACTCACCTTCAATCCAGATTCCGCATGTCGGATAGTGCTCCAGAGTTGCCTTCAATCCCTCCCAAAGTCTCCGTCTATCCGCTCCCCCGTTGCTCCGTAGAATGTAGCATGCTCCTGCTTTGTGCTACTCTCGATCGACTGCCCCCATCGAAATTTAACTTGCTTCCCGCCTTGGCTTGGAGGTTGCCACTTAACCGACACTCGGGATTTCTCCTTTCTTCGCTCCTGCACTGATCAAAGCATGTTATTAGCTGCAAGGAATTCTTTTGTGAGGGTTAGGATCCTCCTGGCCGCTACTACAGGGGTTCCCCCCCCCCCCCCCCCCCCCCCCCCTTTCAGAATTCTTTATTCCTTGATTTTCAAATTTTTCCATGCTTGCACTAAAATCAAATTACTCGACTAACTCGAATAAGGGAGACACGATTGGTGTTATTAATAGAAGGAGAAGCAGAAGAATGAAAAGTGAAGGCCTCAGAGCACTCTCATCACCAACCTTGATAACCGTGGCGAATTCTTCGATGGCGTTAAGGTTTCTGCTCCACTCCGACCACCCAAAATGATATCCCACGCGAGTGATGCATTAGGGCACTTCAAAATAGCATGATTATGATCCTCCTCCTCGCCCGTAGATCTACTACGGATGGTTCGCAGCTGGATGCCCCTACTGGCCACCAGGATTGTACATGCGATGCACTTCCGCAAAAGTTTAGCTAGCTACGCAAACAAGGATACCTAAATCCTGGCAACAAGGTTACCCTTAAGGCATGTGTGTGATCGGTCAGGATGATATTGGGCCATGTTTCTTTCGAAGGCCTCATAGGAAGCTGTAAGTAGGGATGACAATGGTGCGGTTTTGGGTAAAATTGAAACCGCACCACACCGCGACGATCTACCATTATGTAAAACCGAAACCGCACCATGCGGTGTGGTGTGGTGCACCGCGGTTTATCACAATAATGGCCTAAACAGTGCGGTTTTGGTCAAAACCGAAACCGCACCGTGACGGTTTTAAATTTTGGCAAATCAAAACCGCACCATGAGGTACAGTTTATCGCTGTTTTCGATTTTAAACCGCACGGCTGCCATCCCTAGCTGTAAGGTGATGTAGCTGGTATGTAAGTTGTTTGTCTATCCAAAAAAAAAAAAGAAGGTTTCCACGCAAAAGTTTTATCCCTTGGTGGGACTTTCGACCTCCAGAGATCCTTCCAAGTTTTTTTATGAACCACAGTTTTCTCGTGGCCTCGTGGGCTATGTGGCTAAGCAATCGGTAAGCCCTCTGAAGGTCAAAACTGACCATAGAGGACAGACCCAAACCAATGTTACTGGACACTTTCACTTTTTTTAAAATTCGTCTTGTTACCACCCGGACGCGATACCCCACTCGGACACTTGACACCAGTGTCAGCATATTCTTATGTGGAGATTTAAGAGATTTGCAATGTTGGATTCCTCAGGACACTTGACACCGTGTCCAAGTAACATTGATCCAAACCCATTGAAGAGTTGAAGAATCAAATCCACCAGCAGCTCACAAAATATATTTTGCAATATCCGAGCATTCCAATTTCCACATCAGTGATGATATCATTTATTTGCAGGTTATTACAATAGATTTTTTAAAAAAAATAGATCGGCGGGTGTCCCGTAACCTTTCGGGCAATGGGCAATTCAGGAGGTTGGAACATTGCTGCAGATCAAAAGCTAACAGGTTAACATGACTTGCTAACCCGGAAGGCTTAATCCCGACAATATTGTTTGGATCTTTATGCAAATTGGAGTGTGTTTCTATTTTCACAGGTACAAAGAAAATTTTATTTTTGGTTGTTATTTTTTTAGATTTGCAACTGGTTGTACACATTCAAATATGTGCCGCTAGCTGGTATTTTGAGAATTCATCTCACCCCATGAACAAATAAAAACCCACCATTTCTTTGCACGTATGGTCCCCACTAGGGGTGTGCAGGATCCAAACCAAACCGACAAAACCAAACCAAACCGATCAATTCTAATCGGTTTCGACACACTCAATGGATCGGATCGGATTGGGTTTTAAAACCAACCTAAACCAAACCGAACCGGAGCAAAAAAGGTCAAAACGACGAGAGCATGGTCACCGTTCTTTTTCTCAAGAAGTTTAAAGACATGCGGTTGAATCAGCAACATATGTCGCCCTCGCAAGCAATCATCATCGGCTTCACCGAAGAACTCACCCGAGTAATTGGTGAAAACACCCTCATGATCTTAACAAGACACATCAGTAACTTCATTCACTTCATCATCGTCGACTCCGACTCGGTGTACAGCATCATCCTCAGGCGTCCTTCGATTCACCAGCTCAAAGCAGTCTCGTCAACCGCACACCAAGTCATCAAGTTCCCAACTGATCAAGGGATCATTAGTATTTGAGGGAGATCCGAGTCCAACAGCAAAGTATGAACTCAGCGCCATCAAGATGAAATCTATCGAGCTCTGGCATAGTGCACAGGAGGCGCAATAGTCGGTCGGTCACGATAACCAAAAAGGCTGAAGATGGAAAGGACGAGAGGAGCCCTACTACGTGCACGAGAGAAGAAGTCCAGTTGAGGATCGTCGCACAAAGATGTCGGCAATGGAAGAGAACGGATCTTAGCAAAGACGATGAAGGAGACCCCGTCAAAAAAAGGGTCGACCAGAAGAGTGTCTACGAGAGAACTGGACTAGAGAGGATACCAGAGAGCTACGACTCTCTAGTATCACACGAAGATGTCGACAATGGAAGAGAAAAGGGTTGACCAGAAGAGTGTCTGTGAGAGAACTGGACTAGAGAGGAGCCCTACTAGGTGCACGAGAGAAGAAGTCCAGTTGAGGATCTAGCGTCGCACAAAGATGTCGGCAATGGAAGAGAACGGATCTCAGCAAAGACGATGAAGGAGACCCGGTCAAAAAAAGGGTCGACCAGAAGAGTGTCTGCGAGACAACTGGACTAGAGAGGCTACCAGAGAGCTACGGCTATGACTATCTGGTATAAAACCAATTTATACCAAAGCAATCATGTCATAATAAGGATGTCTGAATAATAATAACTAAAGTCTGATCAACATAAATAACTAAAAGAAATAAATTAGTGCATATGATCCATTCTTATTCAACTGTTTCATGATCTTCATTCCTCCATTTAGTCCCCTAGACCTACACTCCAATTGTAGATCATGACTAGGGTATCCTCAATCCACAATCAGGTCTCATGTAGATTGAATCATGAATCATGTTTAGGAATGAGTTACATTAACTCCAGCCAATAGTCATACAGTCCGCGAAATGATTTCAGATTAAGAGATAATCCCTGTATAACAGTTGTAGGTTTATGGGGTCCTTTGCTAGTCATTTTTTTTTTCAAAATACCAAATATGCCCATGAGATATTCTCCCACATAAACCACCTCACTTACTATCACCATTGTTGCTATAGTGATTTCGGACTTCTACAATGATTTTAATTGGGTTTAGGGTTAGGGTTCACTATTAGGGGTATGGAATTAGGGCTAGGGTTAGGTTTATGGTTAGGGTTCACTATTTAGGATATATAATTAGGGTTAGGTTATGGTTAGGTTTAGGCTTACTATTTAGGGTATAAAAGTAGGGTTAGGGTTAGGGTTTCACAACACAACAAATACATTTTGTAAGTCTGAAACATTTCTATCCTGTTGTGAAACTAGTGCAATTATATGGTAAATGGAGGGTCATAAGTTGGTGGACCTATTACAGCTACATCTTTTATGACGAATCTTTATGATATATTTGTTCTGTCGAGACCAACAGATAATAGACTGTTATTAAATGGACCAAATGCAATCTCCTATAAAAAATTTACAACACACATGTTAGGGGCCTAGTATTATTAAATTTAGGGCAAATTATAAAAACCTCCCCTGGACTATACATCTCATTTCATATTGATCCCTCAACTATTCTTTTGAACAATTTGATCCCTGAACTATGCACCATGTGCATTTAACCCCCTCCATCAACTTTTTTGCCCGAAAATACCCTTATCAATCTTAAATAAGTCTTAAAATTATTTTAAAATATTTAATTTATGCTTACTAGGACAAGGGTATTTTCGGAAAAAAAAGTTAACTGAGGGGGCTAAATGCAGACGGAGCATAGTTCAGGGATCAAATTGTTCAAAAAGAAAGTTGAGGGACCAATATAAAACGAGGTGTATAGTTGAAGGGAGGCTTTTGTAATTTGCCCTTAAATTTAAAGAACAATACTTGGTCTCGAACAGTTGTTGGAGCAACTCGCTCCAAGAGTTGATGAGGCAACCAATGATTGTACCATACATCACTATCAGGAAGTAACATGATAAAAAAAAGGCGTAATGTGGCCAAGATCCTTGCATTGGATTATGTACTGACTAAAGGACAAACAACATTTCGGTTGAGTGAAAAACCCCTCCATAACAAATGTATTTTCAGTACCATTTTATCCCTACATGTGGATGTACATGAAACATATAGAATCCAAATGTAATGACAGAAATCATTTTAGCAATTGATACTCTTTGCGTTGCAAATTGTTACTCTTGCTACAATGAAATAAATGTAGCAATTTTTTTTTTGGGGGGGACTTAGTGAGAGGTCCCTCACCAAGAGATCGATTAAGCCCAAGTCCATTGAAATGTTGTGGACAGAATTGCCCTTCACATCATTTCAAATTTTCTTTGAAATGCCACCAAGCCAGTGAACCACCCCCCCCTCCCCCGCCGCCGCCACTACTGAACCTAACCGAACCCCATCCCCCCCCCCCCCCCCCCCCGACGGACCTAATTGATCCCGCCTCCCCTCCCCCCCGCTGAACCTAACTGAACCCCCCTCCCCCCCCCGGGTGGCCCGAACCTAATCTACAGGCCATGGGATGAACCATAGACCTAGCCCTAGACCTAACCGAATCCCCCCCCCCCCCGGAGGTCGAGCTCGCCGGGGTTGAGAGGTCGAGATCGCCGGGGTCGCCAAGGTCGGGAGGTCACCGGGATCGGGAGAGAGAGAGAGAGGGGGGGGGGGGGGGGGTAGATCATGTTCAATGTCTTTTCGTGAGCCTTTAAATACTTTGCTTGGACCTTAGTATAGGCAAAATCGGGCTACATATAAACTTTGAAGTGTACGGTCGATGATTTATTAACAAGTTCTCATCCACACATGAGTGGTCATTACCATAAATTTTGACTTGGAAATATGTTCTACCTTTTGATAATAATGCAAGGACCCGCCAAGGACAGTTAGGATCCGTGCCCCTAACTATATATACCGTCTTCAACGAACGATCTATATAAAATTGCACATGATTTGCTATGGACCAATCTGCTAGGACTGGATATAAAGATTCCTTATTGTCAAAATCCTCGCAACCGAACCAAGCATTTTGTCTTCATCCATTGTAACGGCATATACATCATCCATTACAACCCGATCTACTCAATTCTCGTTTGCATAAAATATCAGGTATAACGAACTCACCTATATGCTGCTTGCAGATGCTGCTCTGCTTGTGGATCTATTTCTTCATCTAACTCCACATACTTATTGTTTGCAGTGGAATCTCGAATCAATTGATCATCCTCATTGGGGATCACCACAACAAAATTATGTAATCCATCAATAATCCCAATACCAATATTAGGTGGATGCACATATGCCTCATCTACATTTTCATCGCTTTCATTTGAATCACCTTCTTCTAATACTGCTACAGAACTTGCTCGCACCTTGGGATTCATTACTCTATAAGGGTCGGCAATAGTAGGATCCACTCATAGAGGCCGGGTGCGTAATGATACGCTATTCTAGATGGATCAAATCCATAATTAGGCCGGTATTGAGAAAGACCTGCCACATAGGGACCCACAACTCTAAAAGGGGCTTCTGCATGCATATCTGTTACCCTAGGTAAACCAGATCCACAATCTAGTGGGTTTTGAGAATACGTGTAAAAACAACATGAATATAAGTTACTCATACTTTCCAAGTAACATCATACCTGAAAAGAATGTCTCAAGTACACTTATGGATTTATTGTACTTACCAAATGGCATAAAAAAATGTCGGAACCTTTGGAGAGAACTTCTTATGTTTCCCTAAATAGATTTTGGATGTTCCTATCCAATGATGATTCTGCTACCAAAAATGGTGATCCTCGAAACCTATACAACATGTATTACTATAAGTCCATTAAATATTTTATTAAGTAGTTACTATAAGTAATTAATGGATTAAACTCAAAAGTCTCATACCATGAGGATTGGCAATCATAATCTGGACGCGCAGTAGTTGATCGACTAGCATCTTCAACAATAGTAGGGATGTTACCGAAGTTATCATAATCCACATCACGACAAACTATTTGGGAAAAGCTCCCTTTCTCTGGTTGTCTGGAAACGAATGAGCGTCTCTCTTTCCCTACAAAAACTTCAGTTGTGATTGCCTTCTCATACAAACTAAGCATCATGCTCAACTCAACATCATCCCGGCCCGATCTCGATTGCTCTATATTCTCCTTGTCCCATTGGCCATCTATACATCATACTAATAATTTACTCCTCATACAGTACCTTGCCATGCAATGTAATATCTTTAGAAAATCCGTAAAGGAGATCCTACTACTAACAGACACCAATCAGTGGCGACATCGTACAAAGTTGGGGACTGATCTCTCATCACAATGTAACCCCCCCCCCCCCCCCCCCCTCCCAAAACAATCTAGTACATGTACCAGCTAGGACGTCATCACCTACATTTAAATAATACAGTCACATGGTGTGACGGGGTACATGCTAACAATCTAGATCCATTAACATGCTATTATGAATGAGCATCATCTAAAAGTTAGTATAAAAGATTCGACTAGAAATGCATTCTCTAACTACAAAATATAGTCCATTGTCTTGTATACTTGAGACATAATCTAGGTTGAATTCATAATCCACATTAAATTTAGACCAAATTTTATCATTTTGATCGACTAGAATGCAGGCATTTATAATCATAGGTATAAGCATTTGTAATAATCACAACTATATCACTGCTGAATTTAGGGTTGAAAAGCACCTTGCAGGACTTCAAATACTCGAACCACAAGGAAGACTCCTACATTGCTTGAAGTTCCACTATTGAAACCCCACAATCTGCACCACTGGTCACAAAAAAGGTGAGTGGGGGCCTGGTGGTCGTCGCCGGAAATAGACTCGGGTGCAAAGCAAAGAGTCGTTCTGGCAGCAGAGACTTGAGTGCAAATCTGTGGAGCACAAAGCAGTCACCGAGTTTTCAGCTGAAGGGAGTGTCAACGGTGATGAGAGAGAGAGAGAGCAAAGTTCGAAGATAGAGAAAGAAGTCCAAAAAGATAGATCTAGGGTTACATAAAGATAGAGAGATAGATAGAGAGAGAAACTGGTGGAGGGGCGATCGTAGATTTGGGAAGGCGGAGAGAGAGATCGGGGGAAGAGAGAGAGAGAGAGAGAGAGAGGCGGAGAAAGAGATCGTGGGGAAGAGAGAGAGAGATCGGGGGAAGAGAGAGACATAGAGAGAGAGATCGAGGGAAGAGAGAGATGAGCATCAAAGCATTTTTGCTGGTCAGTTTGTTCGTTTTGTCTAGCCAGCTTGTGTTTTGTCTAGTCAGCATATAGACCGTTGTGCCATGTTATATACTAGTGCATGCTCGTGCCTGTCGGCACTGTCGCGGGCCGCCTTCCGCGGCAACATACTTATCGGCACTGCAACGGGCCGCCTTCAGCGGCAACACACTTGAACGCCTTCGGCAACAAAACACTTTCGACGACAACACTGGCATTCATAGGTACACCCATTTCCTCGCTCGTGCCGATTGGCACGAAATGGGAGCCTTCGGCACGACCAACTCCCCCCCTATAATCGATCCTTCACAGTTGTCTCTGTTCGAGCGGATTCCTCGAGATCAACCCGATGGTTTGGGATGGCCGAAATTTCAGCAGGCGGATTTATAGCCGTTGATGCGAACAACGATCATGGGATGAACGGAGAGGTTTAGTGCAGTTTAAATAGGCCAGGATTTTAGAGGTTTAGTGCAATTTAAACGGGTTGGGATTTGATACCAAGGGGAGGGAGTTGGTTGGCAGGGAAATAGGGATCGTGCGTTGATTTTTGAACGAATGGTTAGATCTATTCGATTCATTTTTGTCCAATCAGCTTGTCCTAGTCAGCCTTTTGATTCCGTTTTGTCTGGTCAGCACAAAACCGACGTTCCTTGTTATACAGACTAGTGCATGCCCGTGCCTATCGGCACTGCAGCGGGCCGTCTTCGGCGGCAACACACCTGAACGCTTTCGACAACAAAACATTTTGACAACACCGGCATTCATAGGGACACCTATTTCCTGCCCCGTGCCGATTGGCACGAAGCTGGTGCCTTCGGCGCGACCAACTCCCCCTCTCCCTATAATCGATCAATCACAGCTGTCTCTGTTCAAACGGATTCCTCGAGATCGACCCGATGGTTTGGAGCGGCCGAAATTTCAGCATGCGGGTTTATAGCCGTTGATTCGAACAACGATCACGGGATGAAGGGTCAGGTTTAGTGCAGTTTCAATGGGCGGGATTTTAGGGGCTTAGTGTAGTTTAAATGGGTTGGGATTTGAAACCAATGAGAAATCGTGCGTTGATTTTTGAACGAATTGTTAGATTTATTCGGTTCATTTTTGTCCAGTCAGCTTGTCCTAGTCAGCTTTTTTGTTCCGTTTTGTTTAGTCAGCACAAAACCGACGTCCCTTGTTATATTGCCCATGCCTGTGGGCACTGCAGCAAGCCGCATTCGTCGGCAATACACCTGAATGTCTTCGGCAACAAACACTTTTGACGACAACACCGACATTCATAGGGACACCTATTTCCTCACCCGGGCCGATTGGCACAAAGCGGGCGCCTTCGGCGCGATCAACTCCCCCTCCCCTATAATCGATCAATCATAGATGTCTCTGCTCGAACAGATTCCTCGAGATCGACCCGATGGTTTGGGGCGGCCGAAATTTCTGCAGGCGGATTTATAGTCGTTGATGCGAACAATGATCACGGGATGAACGGTCAGGTTTAGTGCAGTTTCAATGGGCCGGGATTTTAGTAGTTTAGTGCAGTTTACATGGGTTGGGATTTGAAACCAAGGAGAGATCGTGCGTTGATTTTTGAACGAATGGTTAGATCTATTCGATTTATTTTTGTCCAGTCAGCTTGTTCTAGTCAGCTTTTTTGTTCCGTTTTGTCTAGTCAGCACAAAACCTACGTCCCTTGTTATATAGATAGATGGTACAACTTAAGTGGTAATGAACCTTGCATCATGGATACAATGTTCATCGAGAATCTACAAAAATATATATAGCAAACATGATGTACTTTTTTCGGCATTGATCCGCCACGTGGCTGATAAAGGAAGTGATAGTTTGAAGTTTAAAAAGTTATAACACTATTTACATAATTTTAAAATTTTAAAGTATTAGTTTGAAATAATTAAAAAACTATTTATAATTACTAAATTGCCTTCGTTAGCAAGCACGTTCTTTCTTCGTACCAAAACCTAGAAGGAAGAAACCCTAGGCCGAGCAGGATGGCGATTGCAAGAACGGGGGTTTTCGTGGATGATTACTTGGAGTGTAAGAGGTTTCTCCTCTTCATTAGTTTGAGGTTTCTCGTTTGTTATTTTGAAAATAATTTTCTTTTTGTTGGGGATCGAAGACTCGAGCACGCTGGCGGCAGAGCTCCAGAGGCTTCTCTCCACCATAAGAGAGCTCGACGGAAGAGCTCTGGGTACGCTTCCTTGCCCAAATCGCCCTTCCTTGCAATGCCCAGTTGGTGAATTTTGGTAGATTTTCAAATTTTCTCGTGAAAATTAGCTTTGTTATTCTATTAAGCCACAAATTTCAGGTAATGGTTGTTTTGGGGATTTGACTACTTTGTTTCGGCCCTTTTGAGAATGATCGGTAGTGAGACGCAAAGTTTGTATGTCAAGATGAATTGGGTTGTTTTAAGTTTGGAATTTTGTTGCAGAAGTTTTGATGTATGGATGAAGGGAATAGGGAAAATTGAAGGTTCTATCAAGTTATACTGTATACTTAACTCCATTGAAACTCCTTTGAATGGTAAAATCGAGGATTGAGTAGCACCGTATGAATGCTTATAGCATAATGACAGCTATACAATCCCATAAAAAGGGCGAGGAGAAGCAAATTGATCGGAGATTGAGGACTAGTAATTATTTCGTGGGTGAGCCTCTCAAACAAAAGTTTAATTTTCTGTTTCTCCGCCTTAGTCTCAATACCCTATCAAGAAATATTGTAACTTTTAATATATCCTCATATGCATTAGGAACTCGGCCACTACGATCCCAAGATTACCAACCCAATTTGTAATCTCAAGTATATGTGATCCTAAATAAGTAACTAAGAGATTACCATAGTATATTACAATGATTCATTGCTTCCTATTCGTAGGAGCCATATCATATTATCTCATGCCACTCTTCCTTTAGAGTTGGCTTTAACCATCACAAACCCTTATCAAAATACCTTCCATTTTATCCTTTGATGTGCAACCAAATCAACATGAATAAAAATGGTACTTGTAAAATGCTACAAAAAAGAGAAGGGATTATGGATGGTGAGTCGGAAAATGAATCGTTTGAAGTCAGCAAGACTTGATAATCATTCAGAAGGTGATTAGGCTCCCTCATTTTATAAACTTAGAACTGGATTAAGACAATGAAATCTTTTATCTACAATCTATCAAAATTAATTAACCCAATAACTCATCCTTCACGATCCAACATAACTCCTAATCTCAAGGAAAAGATATCCCAAATCAAATGATGCAGAAGATGCCTAATTGCTTCTCGAAGATATTGTTACCACGTTAAATTGCTTCTCGAAGATATTGTTACCAACTTACCACTTGAAGTAGAGCAAATTTTTTTATTCAATCCCAAGAATTGTGTCATTCCACCACAAACACATCCTCTACTAGTGCAACCTTCTCTTCAACAATTGGTGTTTACCTATCTTTCTTTTCATCCAATAGCTCCTGCGATCTTCTTTGATGTGCAACCTAATTTATGCAGCAAGGTTCTTGAATTAGGAATTGTGTATTGCACAAGCAAAACGATAGTACACCAACAAATTAAGCTGATTCAACTTAATAATCTGCTAATTTAGTTCAAGCATCTTTGCACTCTCGAGCAACATTACATTTCTTTTCATTTTTGATCTTTATGGCATCGATCAATAATCCATGTAAAAGATTTGATCTTCTCAACCTTTGGAGGATCATCAAGCTCATCGTCCCCCAACTACTTTCGTCTATTCATGTAATTTGAATACTTCAATTGATCAGATAAGTAGATAATTACATGAAATGCTTTGTTGTTTTTCTATCTATGGTTATAGGCTTAAAGATTTTAGCCATGATCCAAATAACTAGATAATTACATGAAATCAAAGTGTTGGACAACACTTTTCCCTTGGTGTTCTTTGTCCTTCATTCCCCCCTCTTATTCGACATATCCTTTCCCTCTCGCTTACTTCTCTCTCACTTTGGTGCAGATTTCGTATTTTCACCTCTTGGAACCATCATCTTTCTTCTTTTCCTTCTCTTCTTAGCCACCCATTTCCCCTCCACCACTTCATCTCCTTTTCCGGTTCGTATCCAAGCTTGGCACTTGATGACAACACTTGAGGAGCCTACTGGTGCATCGATTGCATCATGTATTATCTCCATAATTTATTTTCATTGCTATGCTACATCTCAGGTGCAGTATATATATATATATATATATATATATATATATATATATATATATATATATATATATATATATATATATATCATCTCTTACAAATATGCTAGGTTACCATATTTGAGAAAAAATATTACCCAATTTCTAATGCATATTATTCATGATGAGTGATGTAGCTTTAGTACCACTTGAAGGAATGGTGATGTGTCCCATGGTCAGATGTCATAAAATTATCATCGGTTGCTATAAGTGTACTTGGCACAATATCCTAAACCCGCTGATCAAGATCTTCATCAATTAGTGTTCCCTATGCAAATATTGTCAATCATGATTTGATCTCAGTTGCTCACTTAAGATCCACCATCGAAACTGGTTCCCATATGTAGATTAGTATATATGAAGCAGTTCTAACGATGGTGAGATTTGAATCAATTGCATTAATGGAATAACTATACTAATTCACATCTAGCTGGTTTTGTGCTACAGAATTAAAAATAAACAAGATTGAGAACCTCATGGAACTATAAATCTACTAACATGCACATAATGAAATTTGTGTTCTAGATATTCTAGATTTTTTAGGCATACTTTTGTTTGTAGCAGACACAATTCTTCACCATATAGATGATGGCTCCTTTCCTCCTCTGCTCGTCCGGATATCCATATGGCCGCAATGGAAGAAGGGCTTAATTCATACCCAAATTGTCTCCCAAAATCCCCATGAACCAGACCTTCGAACCTGAGGTTGTGGGACCTTCTTCCCACTCGAACATCCTCTCCTATTCCTTCCTCTCTACCTCTCTCTATAGGTTATCACTCTGTGCTAATAGAGATGATTAAACAAGGGGGGCAACCCCCTTTATTTATAGAGGAGAAGGGGGACCGACCACCCTTGCTTGCTATCTCATTAAGGCAGGCATAACGAAGAAAATTTTCATCCTTACCTTAACAAGCAAGCCTAGGTCAAGGGGGATGAACCTAGATACTAATGACTTAACGAGAGGATTCTCTCATTAATTCCTCACCCATCTTCCGTTAATTGTTCTCATAAGATCAGATGAATATCCATTCATTAAAATGAGATCTAAGAAGCACTGACACTGGTACGGGGACACGGGTATGACACGACACGGGTTCGCCGACACGGCAAATCCTAAAAAAAGAAGACACGGGTACGGCGAGGACACGGCAAAATAAGTTAATATTTTTAAATTTATATTTTATGTGTGTTTGCAATTCATATATATTTCAATAACTGAAAAAACCTCATTGAAAACAATTAAAATAAAAAAATTAATGCATACTGAATCGCTATCGTTAGTTACATCCAGCCCGATCAGTGAATCGCAGGCAACTCTAAATGGTATGGAAAATAATGGTTGTGTTTCAATTTTGACTTCAACCTATCTGAAACCTCAGAGGATAAGATAAGTTAAAGCCAAACCTGAATCGTAACCGTCCATCATAACCATCCTGACAAGTGAATCACACTCAGGCCCAAATGGCATGCAAAAGAACGGTGCGATTCAGTGTTGGCTTTAACGTATCTGATTCTCTGAGGTTATAATCTCAAAGGATCATATCGGTTGAAGCCAAAATTGAATCACCACAGCTTGTAACCCAACCCTATATGTCAACTCGCAGTGTCCCGAGTGTCTGAGGAGTGTCCAGCGAGTGTCCGAGAAGTGTCCGACCTTGTCCGGCTCCCGGGAGCACGTAGGACACGGCACATGCGTGTCCGGTGCGTGTCCGGTGAGTGTCCGATGAGTGTTGGTGTCCGATACGTGTCCGACACGGGTACGGAAGGCCTGGGGAAGTGTCCATGCTTCCTAGAATGAGATACTCCTCTTTACCATTGTCATAAAACTCGTCGAGTTAACTCGAAACTCGGCCAAGTCGACTCGACCCGACTAAATTTCGAGTCGATTAGGTGAGAAAGTCGGTCTGGCAACAACTCACCAAGTAAGTTGGGTGACTCGACCAAGTTTTCGAGCTACATGAGTCGGGTCGAGTTGCGACTTCCCACTTATTCATGTAAAATTTTATTTTATTTTTATCATAAAACTATATTTTCACCATTACATCCTATGTAGCTAAACTCAGAATTAAAATTTCGATTCAATCTCCTGTTTGCTCCAACAAAATGAGGGTTCACCTCTGCAGATCTCCCTCCCTGGATTGACAACAAAGAGGGGAAGGAAAGGAGGAAGAAGAAGAGGAGAATAAGAAAAAGGTGTCTCCCTCTCTCCAATTTAATTATTTTGTGTTTTTTTGATATTTTGATTATTTATTATAGATCATATTCATAGTTTTGTATATAAATAATGTCTAGATCACTGTTTTAAAACTCGATAAAACTCAGCCGAGTCGGACCGAGTCGACTTGACTCAGCGAGATTTTGAGTTGAATTATTGGGCCGAGTCGGACCGAGTTGGGATAAAACTCGGCCGAGCCGGACCTAGTTTACTCGACTCGGGTAAATTTCGAGTCGAGTCCGAGTTTCGAGTTTTTGAACACTGGTCTAGTTACATTTTTGTCATTATTATTTAATTATTTATATATATGAATAGTAGATATTAAAGCTATATTATATTTTTTGAGCTTTAGGTATAATTACTCGGACGAGTTTTGGTTGAGTTTTCGGGTTGACTCTACTCGGCAAGGTCTAGAGTCAAGTTTTCGGGCTTTAAAGCATTGCTCTTACCACTTTTGCATGTATGCATATCCTAGGATGCTAAAAGGGGAATGTGCCTCATAAAAGCTTATAGGGTCCATACCTATGCTTCAAAATATGCAAGCATTGGTACTAAAGAGAAATCACTTACGAGGTATGGATAATATCTCCATAATAAACCTGCATGGTCGGCCACTGTAGTGTGCACACAAGGGTTTGAGTCATGGTGGCTGGCAGTAGGGTTTCATAAGAGGAAACTCCAATGCCACACCATGACTGAACATTGTGTACAGAGTCTGCAGACATATTGATAGCATATGGACTTGAGATTCTCGGGTCAGTTTAGTTGGATAGCTCAGATGTATGTGCTACGCAACACATGGATTCATACTGGGTGAGTGGGGTCTGAAGAGTGACCTTTAGGGGTCCACCTCACTGTCTTCTAGCTGATTATACTAATCGCTTGGGCTAATCCTGAATAGACCAGCTAATCGCACCTAACTCCACTATGTAGGTACTACACTTCAAGTCAGTCAAAATTATAGTCTTACCCTTTCCCACTGAAGTTAAATATGTTCCCCACTAACCAATATTTGTAAATAACATCTGGACAATCGTTATGAATGTTCTAGGTTTGCTATCGACCCATCTATCATTTACATCAGTCCTTAAGTACCTAACTTAACCATCTCTGATCATTACTAGAAAATCATTTTACAGAAAATAATTTGATGAAAAAGCTTATGATTTATGCATGAAACCATTTCTGTAAAATGCTTTTATTCAAAAAAATGAGCTGACATCCGGATTTTCAGTGATAGTCTAACTTAAGTCTTCTCAAGGGAATATCTAATTCTGAAGAGCGGGAATTCCATTTCATTTAGTGTGTGTTCCCAAAGCTCAGATTAACCCAAGGTACTGAGGTATTGATCGAAGAATATAGGTCGTACTCGGTGGTATGTCAAAGCAATTAGCATGCACCACTCCCTCGAGATAAAGTATTTATCCTTAGCAGCAATGAGTACTCGATCAACGTATAATAGCTTTATGGTTACTACTCACCTAGCACAATACCATGGATCAATTATCTGGTGGCCGGGACAGACCATCCTATGTAGTATAGAGGTCGAGTGTGCTACAATCTTGCAAACGAAATGTCCAACTTCATCCCCGCCTGGAAATCTGGAATCTCTAACAGTCTATAAGGATTGGTGACTTAGGTCTCTTATATATCCGTGAGCTACACATCATACACATTTCACGTAGAAAGCACCGATACGGATATGGGGATACGGATATAGCGATACGTTGATTTTTGAAAAACTAAGATATGCGGTACGGCAGGGATACATTTGTAATTATATATATATATAAAAAAAAATAGTAATAATTAAACTTAATATTTTTTGTGCTAGAATATGGATAGTGAATAGTTTGAAAATTAGATATAACCATACTCATCATTCATTACATGATTTACATTCAATACAACCAAATATTACTGTGGGCATCGAAATTAGCCGACGGGTCGAACCCGATTTGCACACGTAAAATGGGCTCGCACTCAATGACCTTCGGGTCGAACCCGACTCGCGCATGCGAAATTGGGCCCGCACACAATGGTCCGCATGCGAAACCCGGCCCACACACAACGGCCCGCATGAGAAACCGGGCCCACACACAACGGCCCACAAGCGCAACTCGGCCCATGCACAACAGCCCACATACGCAACTCGGCCCACACACAACGGCCCACAAGCGCAACTCGGCCCATACACAACGGCCCTCATGCAAAATTGGACCCGCATGC
Source organism: Chamaelirium japonicum (assembly GCA_947650365.1). NCBI lineage: Eukaryota > Viridiplantae > Streptophyta > Magnoliopsida > Liliales > Melanthiaceae > Chamaelirium > Chamaelirium japonicum. Next base: position 42,884,468 of record OX393557.1, on the reverse strand, counting down.
ACACTCGGCCCGCGTGCAAACTCAATCCGCGCACCATGGCCCAACTCGAAGCAAACGGGTCCCACCGGACCCGCGACTCGAACACAAAGAGGGGGGCCCACCGGCCCCCCCCTCTTGAAAACCGTGCCCCCCCTCCTCATGGAGAGGTGGGGCCGGCCATAAAAGAAAAAGAAAAGAAAAAGAAAAAGAAAAAGAAATCAAAAACCGCCTCGATGCGGGGGGAGGTGGCGTGGACGTCTACGCAGCCGTAGATCCGCGACGATCCCTCGATCCAACGGACAAGATGACGTTGTGTCACCATCCGATCCAAAAGTGCAACAAAAATAACAACCCGGTCTTTAAAGATCGAGTCACATCTAGCCCATAACCACCCCAACTAAAAAGGAGGGGATCGGGTTTGTTTCCTTGGATAAAGGAACAATATCTTGATGGTTATGGGGGGAGATATCGGATGAAACAAAAAGATTTCAGATTTATCTCCCCCAACCGCCCACCTTTGCCTATAAATAGAGGGGGTGGGGGAAGGCACAAAGGGTCCGAAAGCCGAAGACGAAAGAGCTCCGCAAGAGAAGCTCCAACGCTTGAAGACCGAAGGCTTCACGAGGCACGGCAAGCAAGTCCTACGGGAATCCTTGGCCCTTCAAGTCCTCATCAACGTGAAGACCTTGCACTCGAAGATCAAAGCTTCGACTCCTCGCACGAAGAAGAAAGCTTGGAGAAGAAGACCCGGAGTCGTCATCACCCCGACTGCTCCAACGATCTTCATCAGCTCCGAAGACGCCACAAGCAAAGGCCGGAGAAGAAGATCGAAGCCGACAACACCCGTCGTCTTCAACGAAGGCATCGACTCCTCGCACGAAGAAGAAAGCCGGGAGAAGAAGGCCTGAAGCCGGTGCTATCCCTGCCGTCTTCGTCAACAAAAGCCGACGCTACAACCGTCGTGCTACAACCGTCGTGCTGGAGATCGGTGCTACACCCGCCGTCTTTATCAACAAAAGCCGACGCTACAACCGTCGCACGGAGATCGGTGCTACACCCGCCGTCTTCATCAACAAAAGCCGACGCTACAACCGTCGCACGAGGATCGGTGCTACACCCGCCGAAAAGTCAAGATCGACGCCACAACCGTCGAGGAAGCCGGAAGAATAAAGAAGTCCTGAAGAAGTAGCCATCGCCGTTCGAGAAGAAGATCGAATCAAAGCTGAAGCCAACGCCAACGCAAGAAGCCAAAGCAAACGCACCGGTAAAGCCCGCGCCAAAGCAACGCACGTGCCAAAGCCAAGCAACTACGACGGTCACGAGCAAAGCACCGCATGTTCTAGCCGATACGACGCAAAGTCCGGAAGAACTAAAGCATCGCAAGTCTCTACCCGCCTACGTTCAAGCGCAAGCGCCAAAGCAAAGCAAAAGCCAGAGCCACGCCAAAGCCGAAAGCCAAAGCCAAAGCCGACGCCAAAAACACGATCGACGCCGCGAACCGACGATCAAGGACGCCGAGGTCTAGCAAGGATCGAGGAAGACACGAAGACCGAGGAACGAAGCCCAAAACCTCCCTAGCCGAGAAAGCGCGAAGCACGGACGGGACAAAATCAACGGCGGAAACTCCTTAGCCTCTCGAAAACCCTCACCCTGTAAAGACCTCTGTCCTGGGCAACCCCTTCAGAGCTCTCGCACGAATACCACGTGGAGACGCGGATCAAAGGGACCCTCCAGAGGATCTCTCCCACAATCTCCTGATCAAAAAAATTTGTAATCTCGTGTGATCCGCAATAAAGACGACCCGAATCTTTTTCCGCGACCACAGATTTCTGGCACGCCCGGTGGGACATCCTCTCTTTTCATCCATACGTTTGAAGGAGTTGCTTCAAGTTCGCCATGGCCGGAACAAACGATCATACGTTTGATCCAACAAGCCTTTCACCTATCGCCGAGTCTCCATTACTCCAACATGGCGATCCAGAAAACCCGGATAACAACGTTCCCTCGGTAGTACACGTCTACACTCGGCGTACTCAAAGCCTTGCGGACTTCTTCACGCCAGAAACTGCTACTGAAGATGCTCGCCAAATCACCAATGAGGCCTTGGTGCATGAAGAAACAAGCCTCGGTCCTGGAATTCAAGTCCAGAAATTTGGGGAGGTCCAGCCCCAACCCGGAGCCCACTTAGGTTCTCCAGCGGACCTTGCACCTCCTTCGCAGGGGGCAGACGTCCGTCATCAACCAGAAGCAAGTTAACGCAACTACGTCTCCGACGACGATGGCGAGGGTGCGGGCATGCAACATCGAGACGTCCTACGACATCATCCTCCGTCCGCTCTCCAGCTCCAAGTCATGCAAATGGGTGAACACATGGCTCAACTCACCCGACTAATGGAAGAAAAGGATCGTCACATCAACACCTTGCTTCAAAGGCTGAGCGCTAGGGATGCCGCAACATTCAGTCAACCTCCAGCTTCTCCAATAGCAGCTCCAGCTCCGTCTCCAACTCCCGCTCCTGCAGAAGTTGGCCCGGCAATACTCGGAATTACTCCAGCACTGTCCTCGGCTCCCGTACCAGTCTCGGCGGCCGTGCAACCTTCGATAGCGCCAGCGATGAGTGCCCAGCAAATACAAGCGTTGGTGGCCGACATGATGCGTTCCCACGGCGGTAGTCTACCTCCGATTACGGCGGCATACTCAATGCCTTACACTACAAGGATCCAATAGCTGCGCTTCCCTACCGGGTTCCAGCCACCAAAGTTCCAGCACTTCGACGGGAAGGGGAATCCAAGGCAACACATTGCCCACTTCGTCGAAACTTGCAACAACGCCGGCACATATGGCGATGAGATGGTGAAGCAGTTCGTTCGCACCCTCAAAGGTAATGCTTTTGACTGGTATGTTGATCTTCCTCCAGGATCCATTGACAGCTGGGATCAGATGGAGAGGGAATTCCTCAACCGCTTCTACAGCACTCGGCGCATCGTTAGCATGACCGAGCTTACTGCCGTCAAGCAAAGAAAGGACGAATCAGTAATCGACTACATCGATCGATGGAGAAATCTCGCCCTGAATTCACGAGACCGCTTGTCTGAAGACTCGGCTATCGAGATGTGCACCCAAGGCATGCACTGGGGCTTACTCTACATCCTCAAGGTGATCAAGCCTCGGTCCTTCGAAGAACTCGCAACTCGAGCCGACGACATGGAGCTCAGCTTAGCCAATCGCGGGGATTCAAAGGCCAAAGACTTCCTGAAGGTGGAGAAGAAAGACAAACCACCGGCACCCAAATCAAGGCAAGTTAACGTCGCCGACATCGCCTCGGCCTCCAAGCCACTCAAAATCAGCGGTAAGCCGGATCAAGAAAAGGGAGCTGCCATACCGCCGCCTCCATCCCAAAGACAGTCGAAGATGACGCTAGAAGAACTTGAGGCCAAAGAGTATCCCTTTCCAGACTCGGAAGTCTCCTCCATGTTCGATCAACTGCTACAAGAAAAGATGATTGAGCTTCCTCCTTCAAAAAGGCCCGAACAGATGCATCGTGTCAACGATCCGCTCTTCTGCAAATACCATCGCCTGGTTAGCCATCCTATCGAGAAATGTTTCGTCTTCAAAGAAAAGATCATGACACTCGCAAAGCAAGGGAAAATTGAGATCGACTCCGGCGACGTTGCAACAGCAAACATGACGTCCATCACCTTCGGTTCGTTTCAACCAGTACTCGTCGCTGCACACCAGAGAAGGCCCAGGTTGCGCATCAATCGCCAAAGACCAATTGCGAAGTTAGCTTTACGACGGAAAGTCTCGAGGCGACAACGGTACGCTCCTACTGAGGAAGAAACGTCACTACCCTGGGGGCAACCGTCGCCTACATCGGTATCTCTCTCGAACAAAGTTATGTCCCAAAAGAATCTCCAGACAAGGTATGAGCAAGGAGACCCGGAGGTCGGTCTGTTAGGCCAGCCCTCAGGTAAATTCGACTACTATGTCCTCTACTCCAAACCTTCGCCTATCTCAATAGAAGAAATCAAGCCCACCGGCTGGGAATCAGAAGGCGAACCACCAAGGTCCCCAGAGGAGCAGGTCTCCCCGGCCCATGAAGAACCTACAACTGCCACTCCAGACCTTCACCTTAGTGACGAAGAATCCACCGATGAAGATGCTTGGGTCATGTTCCCTCGCAGACGAAGGCCATGGATGCCAAGAAGTCGCAAGCTAGATCGGGTAACAAAAAAGCTTCCGGAACGAAGAACTTACAAAAAGAAGAGTAAAGCTCCAGGAAGGAAGGTGTTCAAGGTACCGCCAGCAGATCCAGATGACCTCCTCCTGCAAAACTCTCCAGAACTGGCAACGTTGCAAGACTTCTTCCCCGATTACTTCCTCCCAGCTGATCAGCAGCATGAAGCCTCCTGTTGCATGGTCGAAATCCACATGGCGCCGGAAGAAGGAAACAAGATCGAGTCTCCTGAAAAAGGCAACACCAACAACGAGGAGGATGATTCCGACGAAGACACTGCTGCTGCTTACGACGAGGCAATCTTGCACTTGCCACTCATAGAAGCACTACACCTCCCGAAGAAAGCTCGCCTAGCAATGGCTGAGGCCTTGACAAATCCAGACAGCTACAAAAGAAAGAAGGAAGACACCAAGAAGGACAAAACTATTGTCTCATGCAACGCAGCGATAACTTTCTCGGACGAAGATCTACAGCTCGGAGCACGACTGCACAATCGACCTGTCTATGTCTCGGGATACATCAACGAGAAGCCAGTAAATCGAATCCTGTTGGATTGCGGCTCCGCCGTCAACATCATGCCCATCCAAACAATGCGGCAACTCGGCATTACCACCGACCAGCTCTCGCAAAGCCAGCTGGTCATCCAGGGGTTCAACCAAGGCGGACAGTCCACCATAGGAATTATTCGTCTAAAACTCTCCATCAGTCAGCTTGACACGACAGTTCTCTTCCATGTCATTGACTGTCAAACATCATATCGCCTCTTGCTAGGAAGACTGTGGCTGCATGAAAACGGTGTCATAGTGTCTACCTGGCACCAATGCCTCAAGTACTACGAGGAAGGTCTGGAGAAGTGCATTGTTGCAGACGATAGGCCATTCAATGAGGCTGAGGCGCACCTTGCCGATGCCAAGTTTTACCAAGCAAAGGACCTGGTTGCAGAAGTCCTTCCAGCTAAAGCTCCTCGAACTCAGAAAGCTAAAAAGATGGAGCAGAACGAAGCTCTACCAACTCCAAATCCAGTACCACCATCTAAGGCGATACACAAAGTCGAAGAAGTGCTAGTGCCAAAACGAAGGATGCGCATCAGCTCCAGGCCAAGATCCACGCAACATACTCCGTTGCCTGTGCAAGCTACGACAGTCTTACGCCTCACGCCTCAGTGGCTTCGCAAACATGAACGACCATCTTCAGCCTCGCCAAAAGAAATGGTTCAGCCGCTGTCGGAGGCTAATGTCATCACTCTGCAAGAGATGACACTGCCACTACCCAGCCTGAGGCAAGCTTCAAGTCCGCTAAAATCTAGCGATTCCTTCAAATCCAGCCAACTCACATTCAAGCCAAAAGGAAGCTGGGGGCAAAATGCCGCCAAGCTGCTGTTCAAAGCTGGCTACAACGAAGACAGCGCCTCACACATGAGTACGCTCCTGCCAGCTCCAATACCACACGGGATGACTAAGACTCAAGCCCACTTACTTCAAGGCGGCGAGCAGATCCAACCAAATCGGCGAGGCATCGGCTCCCATCAAACCCCGATGGTCATCAAGATAACAGGAGAGAAGACCTTCACCTCTAACTACATTGAGGTGAAGTTGGTAGACGAAGCGGAAGAGGGATCATCAGCCTCCGATGCACACTCCACCAATGTCGTTCGTCCAGCTACAAAGGGCACTAAAAGAAGGCGATATCAAGCTCGACGTTGGACCATACCTCAAAAACAAAAGAGCAACGTCAAAAACCAAGCAAGTCAAAATCCCGTATCAGTATTCAAAAGACTTGGGCCAATCAGACAAGCAAAGCGAAGGTCAGTATTCGACCGTCTGGGAAAGCCACCCACTAAGGTGAGAAATAACATTCCCACCCACCCACCCATATTATTCTTTCACTCTGAGGATATAAAAGATATAATTCTGGTATCTCTTAATTATATCACAATTACGGACACTTCGGTCGACGATACTTCTACTTCGGACGACGAGTTGCCCGAAGCCCCGCCCGTCCTCGAAGAAGGGGGGCAATCTACCGTCGACGATTTGAAAGAAATCAACTTGGGGACACAGGAGGATCCTCGACCCACATTCGTAAGTGCACTCCTGACTCCCGAAGAGGAGGTCGCATACATCAAGCTACTTCAAGAATACAGAGATGTCTTTGCATGGTCCTACAAGGAAATGCCGGGACTTGACCCCAAGATTGCAGTACACCAGCTCGCTGTCAGACATGGAGCTAGCGCCATCAAGCAAGGACAAAGATGATACCGGCCAGAACTGGTACCACAAATAGAGGGCGAAGTCAACAAGCTTATTGAAGCCGGCTTTATTCGAGAAGTTAAGTATCCAACGTGGATCTCCAGCGTGGTCCCAGTCAAGAAGAAGAACGGCCAGATCAGAGTATGCGTGGACTTCAGGGACTTAAACAATGCATGCCCCAAAGATGACTTCCCACTGCCAATCACAGAACTAATGGTGGATGCGACAACAGGCCATGAAGCATTAACGTTCATGGATGGATCCTCAGGCTACAACCAGATCCGGATGGCGCCCAAAGACGAATAGTTTACGGCATTCCGCACGCCAAAAGGGATCTACTGTTACAAAGTCATGCCTTTCGGCTTGAAAAATGCAGGAGCCACTTACCAACGAGCCATGCAAAAAATCTTCGACGATATCCTTCATCAGAATGTGGAATGCTACGTCGACGACCTCGTGGTAAAATCAAGACAAAAGTCAACACATCTTCGAGACCTCGAGCTAATCTTCAAGCGACTTCGAAGGTACCAGCTCCGCATGAACCCGCTTAAATGCGCATTTGGAGTGTCCTCGGGAAAGTTTCTCGGCTTTGTCGTACGACATCGAGGCATTGAGATAGATCAATCCAAGATAGATGTTATTCTCAATATGCCAATCCCGAAAACCGTGCGAGACCTCCGAGGTCTCCAGGGCCATCTAGCATATATCAGAAGGTTCATCGCCAACTTAGCTGGAAAATGCAGGCCCTTCAGTCGCCTCATGAAGAAAGGAGCAGTATTCAAGTGGGATGAAGCTTGTCAGGAAGCCCTCCAAAACATCAGGGATTATTTACTCAAGCCTCCGGTTCTGATAGCACCAGTTCAAGGGAAGCCATTGGTCCTTTACATCAGCGCACAGGAGCAGTCCTTGGGGGCACTCCTGGCTCAAGACAACGAGCTAGGCAAGGAAACAGCATGCTACTATTTGAGCCGCACTCTTATCGGCGCGGAGCTAAACTACTCCCCGATTGAGAAGGTCTGTCTGGCGCTCATCTTTGCTACAAAGAAGCTGCGACACTACATGTTAGCTCACACCATCAGACTCATCTCGAAAGCCGACCCGCTCAGATACATTATGTCAAGACCAGTGCTCTCCGGACGTTTGGCCAAGTGGGCTTTACTCCTCCTCGAGTTCGATATCACCTTCGTCCCTCGTAAAGCGGTCAAAGGTCAAGCTCTCGCAGACTTCCTGGCAGAATACCCCCTTCCAGCAGAATGGGAACTATCGGAAGATCTCCCAGACGAAGAAGTATTATGCATCGACATCGCCCCTTCTTGGAAAATGTTCTTCGATGGCGCGGCAAGGCAAGACGTGGCAGGAGCAGGGATTGTCTTCGTCACACCAAATGATGAAGTACTCCCCTTCTCATTTCTGCTATCAGAACCATGCTCCAACAACAGGGCGGAATATCAAGCCTTGATTATTGGCCTCGAACTCGCCAATGATATGAAACTTCAAGGGCTCGAAATTTTCGGCGACTCTCAACTCGTCATTCAGCAAATATTGGAAGCATACGAGGTCAACAAAGAAGATCTCGTGCCATTGCACCTACGAGCTCTGAAACTCCTTGGTACACTCAAAGATGCTTCAATCCAGCATGTTCCCAGAAACCTTAATCAGCAGGCTGATGCGCTTGCAAATTTAGCGGCTACACTTCCGTTTCCAGAATAAAGCCAACTCATCATCCCTATCTGTAAGAGGATGGTGATCACCGAGGAGGACCTCCCTATGGGAATCCCGGACCAAGTCAATGCAGTACACGTTTTCGTGACCGACGAGTTAGACTGGAGGCAACCATTCATAGACTTTCTTGTCCACGGGAAGCTCCCTGAAGATCCAAAGCGTAAAGTCGACATTCGCCGGCGGTCTCTGAAATTCTTCCACTTCAACAACGAGTTGTACCGTCGAAGCTACGATGGTGCGCTCCTAAGGTGTCTTGCAAAAGAAGAAGCGGAAACAGCACTAGAAGAAGTCCATGCCGGGATCTGTGGCTCACATCAGTCCGGTCCAAAGCTGCACTTCCGCATCAGGCAGATGGGGTACTACTGGCCCACTATGATCAAGGACTCCCTCGAGTTTGGAAAAAGATGCCACACTTGCCAGCTGCATGGCGACTACATCCGTCAGCCTCCGGAACCTTTGCATCCAACCATAGCATCATAGCCCTTCGATGGATGGGGGCTCGATATTGTCGGTCCGCTACCCAAGTCATCCAAGCAGCATCTTTACATCCTGGCGGCAACAGATTACTTCTCTAACTGGGCTGAGGCAGTACCATTGCGAGAAGTTACCAGGCACTCCGTTATCAACTTCATCCAGAACGACATCATCTTCCGGTATGGCATCCCTCGCTATATCGTTACGGACAATGGGAAGCAATTCAAGAACGCCGCTGTCAGCCAGTTTTGCGCCAAATTCGATATCAAGCAAAGATGTTCAACTATGTACAACGCCTCGGCCAACGGTCTAGCTGAAGCTTTCAACAAAACACTCTGCAAACTTTTGGAGAAAGTCGTCTCAAAATCAAAGAAAGACTGGCATGAACGCATGGGAGAAGCGCTATGGGCATATCGCACCTCGTTTCGCACGCCAACACAGGCAACTCCGTACTCACTGGCAGTGTTTTAAAAAACTCGCCCCAGGGTACGCTCGGGGCTCGCCCCGAGGCGGGGCGGTCCTAAAACGCCCGGGGCGGCTCCAGCTGGGGCTTTTTTCCTATGAGGCTTACGCCCGAACCACTGGGGCGTACGCCTCGAACGCCCGGGCACGCCTTTTACGCCCCAATGGCCTGGGCTTACGCTCCACTGGAGTTTGTTTGCATAGTTAAAAAAAATGATTTGATTGCTACCGTGTGATCCTTTATATGCGTCTTACTCTTTTGAATGACAATTATGATATTTTGGGAACTAAAGTTGTTTTAAATTGGTTCTGTATCATGTATGGAATGATAGAATCTATGGAATAAAATCATTGATAGTTTGAATTTTGATTAGAAACTTATAATTAGATCGTAAATGATATTGAAAGACAGTGACAAGTTCATTTTTATTATCGTTTTTTATATATTTATGATTTATCAACCATGTTTATAGGCTTAAATGCTTTGTTTGCTAACTTTGCTCATAGTATTTTTTATTTTGTTTGTTTTTAATCTATTTTCACTCTTTTATATAATATTTTTTATTTATATATATTTTTTTAAATTAAAAAAATAAAAATTCATGGGGCTTACGCCCCACGTCCTGAGGCTTACGCCCCGCCCCACAGCAGGCAAAACGCCTCGCCTTACGCCCCCGCCTCTGAAAACACTGCTCACTGGTATACGGAGTAGAAGCTATCCTCCCACTTGAACTCCAGATCCCGTCACTCAGGATAGCCGTCCAGGAAGGCCTCGTCAACGGCAGCAACGCTCAACTTCGCCTAGCAGAGTTGGAAGCCCTGGATGAAAAGCGCCTCGAAGCCCAGCAACGCCTGGAGTGCTACCAAGCCAGGTTGACCCGAGCCTTCAATAAAAGGATTCGCCCTCGATCCTTCCAAAAAGGAGAATTGGTGCTTGCAGTCAAACGCCCCATCATCCTTTCGCATCGAGGAGGAAAGAAGTTCGACGCCAAGTGGGATGGACCATACGCTGTCAAAGAAGTCTACTCCAACGGCGCGTATCTTCTCACCACGCCAGAAGGGCTTACACTCGGCCCTATCAATGGCAAGTACCTCAAAAGGTACTATGCCTAAAAGAAGGGTTACACCCCTTGCAAAAAAAAAAAAAGGAACTACGTGTGACTTGATCCCTCTCAGTAGGGTACGTAGGCAGCCTGTAAAGGTTCAGTCCAAACAAAAAAAAAAAAAAAACACAACCAAACTCCGCCATTCCAGAAGACAAGTCCAAACAAAAAAAATAGATGCATGATATAAAGATGTCACCAGACAAAGAAAAGCAGAACTATGAATCCATCTAGTAGAAATGACAAGAAAGAAAAGGAAATGCGACATTGCTAGTAAAGCGAATTAAATTCTTTGAGGCGTTGGAGCAGCTCGCCGCCATAAACCTCCATGCGCTGCAACTCTGAAGACCGAAAAGCTATCCGCTCCCGATGCGTCGCCAGTTCGATACGTTGCTTTGCGAGATCTGCTCCAGAAGATTTCTCGACCGTCTCAGCTTCCTCAAAAGATGCGCGAGCAGCCTCTAGCGTCTTCCGTGCCCGAACAAGGCTCGCAGTGGCAAGTGCATGCTGCTCCTCCAGTCGACGCTCCTCATCCTCAGCCTTTGCTAGTATCGAGGGAAGGTCATCTTCCATCGAAGCCCGCTTCAAGCAATGAGCTTCACTGTCTGCCAAGAAAGCACGCATTTGTGCCTCAAACAAAGAGCCATCTACCTGGAAGGTCGCTAGGTTCTTGCGAAACTCAGGCCCCTCGAGGACCCACCAGCTGCTCAAAGCGTCAAAACCCTCCTCCTGGAAGGGTGCGAGTGTCGTCTGGATATACTTCCGACAGCCCTCCAAAAGAAGCGCAGAAAGAAGGTCTCGCGAACTGCACTTTCGCCTGTCAGCCCTTGAGTGCGCAGGCAAAGTAGGCTCCGGTCCTGAAGACTCAAGTGCAGGAACCGCCTCCTGGACCATCGCCGTAATAACAGTCAGCGGTACCACCGGAGCCGAAGAAGAAGCTACAGGCAAACCTTCCGACGGAACGACTGCGGGAGTAGCCTCTGCCGAAGAACCAGACTTAACCAGAGGAGTCTGTTCTCTCCCTACACTGGAGACCTCATCCTCCTCCCCAAAGCCCAACTGCTCCACGTCGATATCATCCAGGTTGACAGCACTGCCGGCAAAGTTTACTCCACACGCTCCCAAAAGCTCCAAGTTATCCCAGGGAACATCCAGCCCGCCACCTTCAATCAACGTCGCTCTGACGGGAGAGCATTCCTGCCCAACCCCCTTCGGGGCAGACTCGCAGTCTGGTCCAGCAGACCCTGCTAAAATGAGAGCTGAACAACTCAGCCAACGAAATAAGAGTACAAGTACAGAAATTCATAAGAAACTAGAAACGATATGTACCTGCAGCGTCCGATGAAGCTACCCCAGAAGGAGGGATTACCTCATCGGCAAAAAGCCCTGGCTCTCCCTCTCGAGCTGGCTCTGCCTCGCCAGCACCAGTCAAAGTTGCCTCACACAAGAGGTCCAACTTTCTCCTCTTGGGAGAAGCACACCCACTCCAAGAAGCCTGAGTCTCAGGAAGACTCTGAACCTTGGAGGACGGAGCCATCTCAACTTCTTGCGCAGAGAGCGAAGCCTGGGAAGTACTCTCTCGATAGCCACAAGGTCTCTCCGATCGTCGCGCCTCGAACCAAAGACGGCGATCCTCTGACCCCGCCAAAGAGTCAAAAGAAAAGTCAGCCCGCTCGCTGCTAGCAAGGACGTCCAGTGGAAGGCTAGCCAGGAAGGGAAGTACTGACTCGCTGACCCAGCAGCGATACTCAGGAGTTGCAGCATCCTTTCCCCCCGACTTAATCCCCGGTGAGAAAATACACCCAGTAAATCGATCGTAAAGTGCTCCCCAGAGGCGGTACGCCTCCTGCGGAGTGTAACGTAACCGTAGGCGCAGAGGAGTCCCAGGCAACTCCTGGCGAAAACCCTGCTGACGAGCAAACCGGTGGGGAGAGTACCGCGCCACCTCCACTACATCCCCACGACGCCAAACAAGATACCCGGGCCTGCAACTCACCATACTCCAGTACAAGTGCTCGGGCATCTCCTCCCCATCACATACCAAGGATCTTGTAGAAGGTGCAAGTGCGTTCTCCGATACAAATTCAAAGTCTGAAGGGCCCATACGTCTTAAACACTCTCGGGCACTGGGCCTCGGACGCTCCCATGCGTAATAAGCATTCATCACACCTCCCACACAAGGAAGGAAAGACACTGAAGTCGAAGGTCCACGCGCTGCAAAGATCCCCTTCGGAAAATGAAGCCCGATCCAACCATAGAGGTAATGCAGGGGGCAAAAGGAACTGGCCCTGCCTACTTCCCCTCTTGCATTATCCGCACTTGATAAACCCCAGTATGTGCCACTAAGCCCTCCGTACAACGAGCAGAGGATCGCCGGCGCCAGGTTAAGAAACTCTCCATTCACCATCCGAGCAGCCGCAAGGAAGGTCCCGGGGCGTATCACATCCCCTTCCCAGGGTAAAGCAAAGCGGCAAAGAAAAAGTACCAGCCCCGCTGACCGGTAAGCAGCACGCCAGGCATCGCTACATTCCTCAAGTCCCAAAACTTCCCAGGGACGTTGAGCCCCAGCCATGGAGCACCATTCTTTCTTCAGAGATTCAATCGGTCGCCGGAAAGTGCCAGGCGCCGGTCTCTTTGACGATGCATATCTCCACATCGGGTGACTCGAAGGAGGGGCATAACGATACTCTCCTCGATACTAGAAGTCCACCCAATCCGAGTGAAGTACCCGGTCTGACCGCTCGCGCGCCGCTATAATAGCATATGCCTTAAAAAGCAAAAGGCAGGAGCTAGGGGACTCGTCGGGGTCCGTCAAAACCTCCAAGGAAGGAACCTCTTCCTGATAGTAGCTCTGAACTTCTGGACATCCGGAGATGACATGCACGTCACGAAGGGTGATCCCGATTTCACCAGCTCCAGTCAGAAAAGTGTTGGTCTCAGGGCACCACTGCTCACACAGAGCCCGGTACATACCGTCCGGTCGGCTGTACTCTCAACAAGCCGGCTCCACAAACCTTGCCAGACGCTCCATCCCTGGCTCTGCCTCCAACGCGCCGGACAGCTCTCTCATCCAGTCCCGAAAACCTCCCAGATATGTAACATCTCCACGCGGCTGAATCTCCACACCCCAGCGCGTACGGCGGGAGCATATCTTTAAAGCAACAACAGGGACCGGAACCGACTCCTCGCCAGTGTGGTGGAACGGCAACCCCAAGCTTGGCCGGACAATTTGCTGGGAAGATCCTTCGTCAGTGAGGATACGCTCGCCAAGTTTCAACACTCGACAAGAGCCATCGGTCACGCCGTCCTCGCAAACTCGCTCGTGCGTCGAAAGCTGAAGAACTGACAGTCTGGTCTCCTGTCTCGAAGCACGGTGGTGGAAGACTTGCGCGAAAGGGAAACGAAGATGCGTACTCCCGTGGGAGACCGCATCGACGATCCAGTCGGAACTCGGAAAGCTCTCGTAACGACGAGACCTGAAAAAGAAAGAAGACAAAACCCAAGTCAGATAGGTTCCGAATACAGAAACGAAGAAATCGAGGGGGGGCCTAAGCAAAAGGGGCGCCGGCCCCTTGAGCAAATAAGAAGAATAGAGGGGGGTCATGGCAAAAAGCCACGACCCTCTCCTTCTCTCTCCTGTTAAAACTAGCAGGGGGGGCCTAAGCAAAAGGGCGCCGGCCCCTTGAGCAAATAAAGAAGAATAGAGGGGGGTCATGGCAAAAAGCCACGACCCTCTCCTCTCTCCTGTCAAAACTAGCAGGGGGGCCTAAGCAAAAGGGCGCCGGCCCCTTGAGCAAATAAAGAAGAGAAGAGGGGGGTCATGGCAAAAAAACTGCGACCCCCTCTCTCCTATTAAAACACGTAAAGGGGGGGGGGGTGCTGTCGGTCTCGGCCAGCGCTGCAGCCCCGTGCTGCTGCTGCACCGGCCGCCTCCGCCTCCGCCTCCGGCCCGCAGCCCCCGGTCGAGCCCTCCTCCGGCCTGCGCCCTCCCGCGCCACCAGCCGCCGCTGCACCGGCCCCCGCGCCCTGCGCGCTGCGCCCGCGTCCCCGGCCGAGCCCGCCTCCGGCCCCCGCGCCCTGCGCGCTGCGCCCGCGTCCCCGACTGAGCCCGCCTCCGGCCCGCAGCCCCCGGCCGAGCCCTCCTCCGGCCTGCGCCCTCCCGCGCCACCAGCCACCGCTGCACCGGCCCCCGCGCCCTGCGCGCTGCGCCCGCGTCCCCGGCCGAGCCCGCCTCCGGCCCCCGCGCCCTGCGCGCTGCGCCCGCGTCCCCGGCCGAGCCCGCCTCCGGCCCCCGCGCCTTGCTCGCCGCGCCCGCACCTCCGGCCGAGCCCGCCTCCGACCCGCGTTCCGGCCGCTCCCCGCGCCTTGCGCGCTGCGCCCGCGTCCCCGGCCGAGCCCGCCTCCGGCCCCCGCGCCCTGCGCGCTGCGCCCACGTCCCCGGCCGAGCCCGCCTCCGGCCCCCGCGCCCTGCTCGCCGCGCCCGCGCCTCCGGCCCGCGCTCCGGCCGCTCCCTGCCTCCGACCCGTCTCCAGCCCGCGCGCCGGCCGCACACTGCAGCCCCTGGCCGCGCCCCGTCTCCGGCTCGCTCTCCGGCCGCACCCCGCAGCCCCCTGTCGAGCCCGCCTCCGCACCTCGCAGCACCTCCGCCGGCCTGCGCCCTCCCACGCCACCGGCCACCGCACCGGCCCACGACCCACCATGCGAAGAAGAAGGAGGAGGAGGAGGAGAACCACCTCGCTTGCGACGCTCCGCCCTCCGCAATCCGGCGATCTCCTCTCCTCCGCGAACCCCATGGCGTCACCATCTTCATTCTCCGCGGCATCGTCGCGAAGCGAGAAACCCTAGCAGAGCTCTCGACTCCAAGCCACCGGGAATTGTCAATAATGAAGAGGAACGAAAACGGGGGTCCTTTTAAAGACCTAATCCCACACGAATACGCGACTCAAGTCCAAGCGCTACGCGTTTCCCGCGGGCGCACTCGAACTTGAGGGGGCATTTGTGGGCATCGAAATTAGCCGACGGGTCGAACCCGATTTGCACACGTAAAATGGGCTCGCACTCAATGACCTTCGGGTCGAACTCGACTCGCGCATGCGAAATTGGGCCCGCACACAATGGCCCGCATGCGAAACCCGGCCCACACACAACGGCCCGCATGCGAAACCGAGCCCACACACAACGGCCCACAAGCGCAACTCGGCCCATGCACAACGGCCCACATACGCAACTCGGCCCACACACAACGGCCCACAAGCGCAAGTCGGCCCATACACAACGGCCCTCATGCGAAATTGGACCCGCATGCACACTCGGCCCGCGTGCAAGCTCAATCCGCGCACCATGGCCCAACTCGAAGCAAACGGGTCCCACCGGACCCGCGACTCGAACACAAAGAGGGGGGCCCACCGGCCCCCCCCTCTTGAAAACCGTGCCCCCCCTCCTCATGGAGAGGTGGGGCCGGCCATAAAAGAAAAAGAAAAGAAAAAGAAAAGAAAAAGAAAAAGAAAAAGAAATCAAAAACCGCCTCGATGCGGGGGGAGGTGGCGTGGACGTCTACGCAGCCGTAGATCCGCGACGATCCCTCGATCCAACGGACAAGATGACGTTGTGTCACCATCCGATCCAAAAGTGCAACAAAAATAACAACCCGGTCTTTAAAGATCGAGTCACATCTAGCCCATAACCACCCCAACTAAAAAGGAGGGGATCGGGTTTGTTTCCTTGGATAAAGGAACAATATCTTGATGGTTATGGGGGGAGATATCGGATGAAACAAAAAGATTTCAGATTTATCTCCCCCAACCGCCCACCTTTGCCTATAAATAGAGGGGGTGGGGGAAGGCACAAAGGGTCCGAAAGCCGAAGACGAAAGAGCTCCGCAAGAGAAGCTCCAACGCTTGAAGACCGAAGGCTTCACGAGGCACGGCAAGCAAGTCCTACGGGAATCCTTGGCCCTTCAAGTCCTCATCAACGTGAAGACCTTGCACTCGAAGATCAAAGCTTCGACTCCTCGCACGAAGAAGAAAGCTTGGAGAAGAAGACCCGGAGTCGTCATCACCCCGACTGCTCCAACGATCTTCATCAGCTCCGAAGACGCCACAAGCAAAGGCCGGAGAAGAAGATCGAAGCCGACAACACCCGTCGTCTTCAACGAAGGCATCGACTCCTCGCACGAAGAAGAAAGCCGGGAGAAGAAGGCCTGAAGCCGGTGCTACCCCTGCCGTCTTCGTCAACAAAAGCCGACGCTACAACCGTCGTGCTGGAGATCGGTGCTACACCCGCCGTCTTCATCAACAAAAGCCGACGCTACAACCGTCGCACGGAGATCGGTGCTACACCCGCCGTCTTCATCAACAAAAGCCGACGCTACAACCGTCGCACGAGGATCGGTGCTACACCCGCCGAAAAGTCAAGACCGACGCCACAACCGTCGAGGAAGCCGGAAGAATAAAGAAGTCCTGAAGAAGTAGCCATCGCCGTTCGAGAAGAAGATCGAGTCAAAGCTGAAGCCAACGCCAACGCAAGAAGCCAAAGCAAACGCACCGGTAAAGCCCGCGCCAAAGCAACGCACGTGCCAAAGCCAAGCAACTACGACGGTCACGAGCAAAGCACCGCATGTTCTAGCCGATACGACGCGAAGTCCGGAAGAACTAAAGCATCGCAAGTCTCTACCCGCCTACGTTCAAGCGCAAGCGCCAAAGCAAAGCAAAAGCCAGAGCCACGCCAAAGCCGAAAGCCAAAGCCAAAGCCGACGCCAAAAACATGATCGACGCCGCGAACCGACGATCAAGGACGCCGAGGTCTAGCAAGGATCGAGGAAGACACGAAGACCGAGGAACGAAGCCCAAAACCTCCCTAGCCGAGAAAGCGCGAAGCACGGACGGGACAAAATCAACGGCGGAAACTCCTTAGCCTCTCGAAAACCCTCACCCTGTAAAGACCTCTGTCCTGGGCAACCCCTTCAGAGCTCTCGCACGAATACCACGTGGAGACGCGGATCAAAGGGACCCTCCAGAGGATCTCTCCCACAATCTCCTGATCAAAAAAATTTGTAATCTCGTGTGATCCGCAATAAAGACGACCCGAATCTTTTTCCGCGACCACAATTACAAAGCTCGTTCACATTTTTCCATTACAAAAAGTAACGCTAACAACATTACGCAAGTGTCACATTCATTGTCCATAACGCTAGCAAAGCTAACATTCATCGTCCATTACAAAATACAAAGTTAGTGTCACATGCATCATCCAAAAAACAAAACATATAAATGATATCATTAAGTAAATGGTCACATATAGAATTTAGACCCATATCCGACGTTTCGGTCGGGTGTGGGTAGGATTTTTGGATTTTGGACTACATTACCATCCATACGTATCCCGGCGTATTGGTCCCGTATTCCCGACGTATCGGTCCTGTATCCCCGGCGTATCGGCCCCGTATCCCCAGCGTATCGGATCTTTTGTTTTTGTTTTTTGAAACCCCGACACTTCCTAGCCGTATCGGATACGTATCCCGCCGTATCGGAGTATCGAGAAGTATCCGATACGGGTACGGCACCTGTTTTGAAGTATCGGTGATCCCAGCATTTCACTAACAATGTAACATGTTAGACCTCACTCACCTATGTTATCATGACATGACATCCTATCATATGAGTACCAATTTAATGTTTGAAAGTGGTTATCAATTTGACTTTGAACTAACATGATTGACATATTTAACATATTTAATGAATTTCAGATTTTGTTGGCTAGTTTCAACAGGTTACTATTCTCTGCAGTTGATTACTTGATTCTTTCACTATATTTTCTCTTTATCACTCTTTCTGAATCAGTTTCTCTAATCTTCTTTTGCAGCTCTTTTCATCATCATATTGGCTACTAAGCTTCCATTTCTCAAGGCCTTACATCAATTACTTAGTGGCTTTATTCATATCCAATAGGAAAAAAGTCTAGCTAACTGTATCACCTTCACGGAGTCAATGAATTTTATCGGAAATGTTTTAATTGTAAAACTATTATGGAACAGTTTCAATTTCTCTGCATTTACTGTGAATTTGATTTAATATGTTTAAGTAGATAGATCAATGACTTATGAGAATTTGTTGTTGGAACTCCAGTTTCCTTTCTGTCAAATAAGGTGCTTATGATACTGCATTTCATGTTTTCTTCATGCAACTAAATATAATGTGTTGAGTTCCTAACCGAGTTTTGATGTCATGCAGATAGAAAGCCATGTGAAACGGTTGGATGAGGATTTAAACCAATTTGCGGAAGATTTAAAGCAAGGTATGGTGGACTACACCTCGCTGACCCATCAAGGTGTACCTTTGTCCTTTGTATTATCTAACTTGAACCTTCTGCCTCTTCATAATATTTGTTATGCTTTGAACTTGGAACACTTTCCAATTTAACTTGAAAATCAACCACAGCTGTTGATTGTTTGGTCTTGTTTGGGTCAAAGTAACTGCTACTTTTTGGTGATCTTTGAAACCTGAATTTAAAAGATTTTGAACTTTTGTGGTACCACGTCTAAATATTCGGATCCCTCTTCGTGCTTCTCAGCATTCATTAAGAATCTAAGACTTTCACTGTTACTTAGTTGTGTTCGCAAGATAATTTTTCATTTCTAAACTGGAGTTCACAATCCAATTTATTCATGGGTTATGCTCCTTCTACAGAGGGTAAAATACCACTAGATGAGCCGGCAATCCTTCTTCCTCTACCTATATTGAGCAGGGATGAAAAGCAAAAGGCAGGTTATTTAACACCTCAATTAAAGAGTTTCCGAGAAAGGGATTGGGAGAGGGATATGGACCTTGAGCTGATGCCACCTCCAGGCAGCCACAAGAAAACCATTCCTGCATCTGTCGATGTTGATCAACCCATTGATCCCAATGAACCAACATATTGTGTCTGCCATCAGGTTCGATAATCAAATTTTCTTTTGAAATACGTTCCCAGATTCATGCACTTAAAGCTTTCATCACCTTCTCTATACTGTTGTAATTATTGTCACTCTCTCTTTTCAGGTGTCTTTTGGAGATATGATCGCATGTGACAATGAGAATGTAGGTTCCTTATTTGTATGCATATTTCATTACTAACAGGTTGTCTTTCTTTATGACTTTACTGTATTTTGAAGAATGCAATAGCATTCCATTTTGCATATATCACATATGTTTGCTGCATGTTGTTATTATTCATGAGATATGACAATTAGGATGACCCAAGTATTACTCTCCTCACTTTTTAGCATCAAATGTCATGCATATATTTTTGTGCTCTTTGTGGAATTATAACCTCATGTAATCCTATCACCATCTGCGGTCTGCCCTCATGATCGTCTTGTCTTAGTCATCAATGTCATAATTCTTTGTTCAGTTTCCAGTTATTTTGGTTACTGATACATCTTTTCTACTTTTCTTGGAACCTAACCACTTTGTGATTAGTCACACTATAAATATGTTTACATAATCTTATTCTTGGCATCTCTATATGTTTTGAAGTACTTCACACCTATTGTTTCTTGCCTATATAATGTGGGACATTTTCAATAACCTATTTTATCTCTACATAGTTAATGTGTGTGTGTGTGTGTGTGTGTGTGAGAGAGAGAGAGAGAGAGAGAGAGAGAGAGAGAGAGAGAGAGAGAGAGAGAGAGAGAGAGAGACTCATTTCACTCAATGGGGCAATGACCTTATATAGTTGGATATATGATGGAGTCACCAAGGCTGAACATACCCCAAGAAAGGATTAGTCTAACCTATTCACAAAGAGTTTGCTCAGGAGAGTCCGAAAATACTGAATGGTGTATCTTCGTGAAGAAGTCGACAAGCTAATCTGTAGAAGACACATATAGAAGCGAGAGCGTGCCATCCACGTAGCGATGTTGCACAAAGTGACAATCAAGCTCGATATGTTTTGGGCACTCGTGAAACACAGGATTGATAGCAAATTGGATAGCATTCTGATTGTCACAATAGAGGGGAGTTGACGAGGTCAGCTATACTCCTATATCACCGAATTGACGTTGCAGTCAAACAACCTCACGTTGTTCGTACTATAGCACGATACTCTGCCTTGGTACTGGAGATTGAAACGATATCCTACTTCTTGCTCTTCCAAGAGATGGGCGGGTCACCTAAGAAGATGTAGAAGCCAGCGGTGGAACGTCGATAAGTAAGATCACCTGCCCAATCCGCATCTAAATAGGCACGTAATTCTAAGGAGAAAGAGGACTATAGTAGCAGGGAACGATCCCCGAAGATAGCGAAAAATCCTCAGTAGTGCGCTATAGTGAATCGAACGAGTAGCTCTAACAAACCGGCTAACAACCCGAACAGCATGTGAGATGTCCAAATGAGTGATCGTCAAATAGACGAGAGCACCAACAAGCTGTTTGTCGCGTGTGTAATTCGAGAGTGGCTCGCTATTGGTGGGACAAATATTCACACTAAGCTCCATCAGTGTGTCCACAATCCAAAAGTCAGTGAGTCCAACACGACTCAATACATCAAAAACAAACTTCTCCTGAGAGACTAGGTATCCTCGGGGAGAGGAAGCGACCTCAAGTCCAAGGAAGTACTGAAGGTTGGCAAGGTCTTTCATCTCGAATTGCTGTTGTAGGTGTCATTTCAGAGAATTAATGGTAGCAGTATCGTCACCAGTGATGAACGTGTTGTCACCAGTGTATGTGAATGTCTGTAGTACAACCTTGAACTATGCATATACATGCCTCAAGGTCAGGTGCACAACCAACTGAAGATAGGGTTGCAACTTTAGCGGGTTGAACCAAACCTAATCCATGCACAACACTTCTCTGGTTGGGGTTTGGGTTCATTTTACTAAAGGACGAGTTGGTTTAGGGTTGGAAAAAATCAATCCAAACAAAGTTTGGATTGGGCTTAGGCCAAGGGGTCGGGCAATTCGACCCAACCCAAACCCGCACTGAGCATAACATATCACATTATAGGCCCCTTGAGTCTTATTCCGAGAAATACATGAATCCTATTCCCAACACAAAGAGCACAAACCATCCGATAGTGGAATTAAGACACCTTATGGATAAGGGCTAATTATAAAAATAATATAACTTATAATTTGCTCTTTAAAATTTAAAAATCTGGGCAAGTAAATAAATAAGCATTATCAAATTTGCGCAACCAGACCCGACCCACTAACATGCGCTAACCCAAGTCTAACCCGGCTTGGAAATTTTTTCTCGGGTTGGGCATCGCGGGTTGAAGGTCGGGTTGGGTTGCGGGTTCTATGACTCGGGTTGGGCTTATGTTGACCTCCAACCCACCCAAGTTGCTGCCCTAACTGGAGAGTTGGATACCCAGAAAGACATTACCATAACCATCAAGCCATGCCCCATCTATTTGGGTCCAATTTTATGAATCCTTCACCAAGTCATTTTCTGAAGGCTATCTATGTTGTCACTATGAGCCTTTCCATATCTTTACATCGGGTGACACCCTGAATCTTTTTCATCGGGCTTGGGTTCAGGGTTTGCGGTTTACTGGAGACTTGGGTAGCATATTGGAATTTCCCTTACTCTAGTAGCTCTACACTAACCGGGGTATCAAACAGTCATCGTCGACTTTCCTGGGTTACTAGCACTATAATAACCATATATTTGCTTTATATTATAGATTGATTTCCAATCTCTATAAACTGCCGCTGACAAAACCAAATAATGAAAAAAATGATTCAGACAGACCCGCATTTCCCGTACTTGTTTCCATCTTAAGATCGATGGATGAGATCTGACATCTTGGCTGCTATTTGGATTCTCGATTTTGTTGGATCGTTTGGTCGGACATAATTTAGCAAGTGTGGTCTTGTTTGTTTCATACTCTCTACTTTCTGTTTCGCAGTGCGAAGGAGGCGAGTGGTTCCATTATTCGTGCGTCGGCCTCACCCCGGAGACAAGATTTAAAGGGACGTGGTTTTGTCCGACCTGCAGGCAACAGCAGTGGAGCGTTGGCGCCCCCCTTTGATGTTTACCCTCTCCATCAAGTTGTTCAATGTGGGAGGCAAAAGATTGTTCAAGTTCATAGTCTAATGGTGGAATGAGAGCTCTCTCTCTCTCTCTCTCTCTCTCTCTCTCTCTCTCTCTCTCTCTCTCTCTCTCTCTCTACTGTAGATCATCAATGTCAGTGTGTTAGCTTGAGGGAAGTGTTTCCTTTTTTTGTTGTAAGATAAGATTCCCTTCCTTGGCTACCTGATAGAGGTTGTAGCAGTGAAGTTCCTTGGGCCCTTTGTGTATTTACGTGTAAACTCAGAAGATCTAATCAAATATGAATCAACTCCATCTGTTGCAATACATTTGCAGTTCACCCCCATGCAATGTGAATAACTCTACTTTGTAGCATTGTCATCCGTATGCGTACATTTGTAGTTTTCATTTGGTCAGCGTATGTTTTAGGGCTGCATTTGGGCGGGTTGAACCCGACCCAAGGGCTCGTTTATTTGAAGATTGGGTTGGTTTCAGGTTGGAAATTGTCAACCAGAGCAAAATTTGGGTTTGACTCGGACTAAGGAGTCGGGCAACCTGTCCCAACCTACCCACACCTGAATTTTCGGATTGTTCGGATATTTTAGCTGATCACCCATTGTTGACCGTTAATTTGTCCAAAGCCTCCTTTTAGTGGGGCCATCTTGTCCCTTGCTGCCACATCTTCCTCAAAACCTAGATCAATAAACTCATTCATGAAGAAATTCATTCATGAGCAAGGAGATGAAGATCTCCCAACAACAATTGTTTTCCCTCATGAATGTATATCTTAACCTTAGATTTGAGAAAGGACGTGAAGATATCTCATGAATGGGGTCCTTGATCTAGGATTCAAGGAAGTACATGAAGATCTCTTCTCAAGAATGTGTTTCCCTCACAAGTTGGTTTCTTGATCTCGAATTTGAGAAAGATTGTGAAAACCTCCTCTAATGAATGGGCTCATTGATCTAAGATCTGAAGAAGGATATGAAAGTCTTCTCGCAAGAATGAGTTTTGCTCACAATAAGGATTACTTGAACTCGGATTTGAGAAAGGAGATGAAGATCATCCTCCACGATTTTCCTTCACGAATGGGTTCCTAAATTCCATTGAAATAAGCCCTAGACTAGAGCTCCAACCCCTAAGTGATGAATGAGTGGTCGTGAATGATCAAACATGGTATTATAAGTAAAATCATGTCATAATACATCTCCGAAACCTCATTTTTATAAGTTTTTACCATTTAACCTTATAGGGAAGGTCCCTAATTCAGAATTTGTGTCATCTTCCTTGCAGAATTGAGAATTTCTACAAGTTGGGGGTACCCCTAAATGTGAGATGGAACTTACTCTTCTTTTAGTTTGGGGGTTAGTGGATGTGAAGTCAATAATTTAACTTAACATCTAAATATTTTGAAAAAGTCAATAACCCACAATTAAAAGTGGAGCTTTCCCAAAAATTTATACTAGTTCATCTTCAGCCAAAATCAAATTTTCACTTATCTTTTGACCAAAATTATTATTTATTAAATTATGATTATAGAATGGATATGAATATTTTGTCCTTAAAATTGGCTAGAGGAGTTATTGGTAGATTTTTCAAATTAAATTTTGGAAGAATTTACTAAGGGTGCATTTGGCATTGGTTTTGAATTTTAGGTTTTGATTTTGGAATACCAAGAACTAGTTTTGTGTAAAATCAGTTTTATCTTATCAAGAATTAGCTCTAGAATTATCAACATTTGAGCATTTGGCAATAAAATCAGTTTTGAGCCTAAAACAAGTTTTGTAGTTATTTCCTCTATTTTTAAATATTCTATTTGTAAAACATTATCTATATAACATACTCTATCTATCATATTCCTTTTCTATATATATCATTTTCTTTCTCTATAATATTTTATCTATATCATTTTCTCTCCAATAATTTTTCATTCTAAAACATTGTTTGTGTAATACTCACTTTACCATTATTCTCTCTATATAATATTTCTCTTTAGTGCACTTTCACTTTCTATAATATTTTCTATCTACAATATTTTCTCTCTATGATATTTTCTTCTTCTCTCTCAATGTAAATTCTCTCTATAATATTTTATTTTCCTAAAATATTCTTTCTCCAATATTTTTTCTCTACGATATTTTCTCTTTCTACAATATCTTTTTTCCAACATTATCTCTATGATATTTTCTCTCTATAATATTTTTTCTCTTCTCTCTACGTTATTTTTTCTCTTTACAATATTTTCTCTCTAAAATACTCTCATAATGTATTTTCTCTCTCTATAATATTTTTTTTAATATTTTCTCTCTATAATATTATTTCTCTTCTCTCTACGTCATTTTCTCTCTCTATGATATTTTCTGTACTTCAGTTTCTCTCTTAAACATTTGCTCTCTCTAAAATTTTCTCTTTACAATATTTTCTCTCTCTAAAATATTCTTTTTGTACAATATTTTTTCTCTCTCTAAAATATTCTCTTTCTATAATATTTTATCTTTCTACAATATTTTTTCTATCTACAACATCTTTGAACTCTTTCTATAATATTTTTTCTCTATAACATTCTCTCTATGATGATATTTTCTCTCTATAATATTTTCTCTCTACGTTATTTTATCTCACTATAATATTTTTTCTTTCTAAAATATTCTCTCTCTTTAATATTTTCTCTCTCTAAAGTATTCTCTTTCTCCAATATTTTCTCTCTCTAAAATATCCTATTTCTAAAATGTTTCCTCTCAACAATATCTCTCTAAAATATTCTTTTTTTATAATATTTTCTCTCTCTAAAATATTCTCTCTATAATATTTTTTTTCTTAATTTTTCTTAAGCCTTTATACTCTAAATCCACTAAAACCTAACTACCTAAGGTTCTAAAAAGTAAAAATTAAATCCCCTAACCCTAAAATGTCTAAAACTAACACTGAAGTAGTCATTTTTCTATTTTTTAGATTATTTTATGAATTTTAAAGTTTTTTTTAAAATTTTCTGACCAAAAAAAGTGCCGATACCAGTTCGGTTAGAACTTAGAACCGGCTGAAGCCCAACCGATACCGTTTTTGATACCCGAGTTTTAAACATTGATCTCAAGATATAATAAACATCCCAATCTTGAGAACCGTATGAAACTCTTTTACCAAAATCTCCGATTTTTAAATAAGTCTCGATTA
Organism: Chamaelirium japonicum; assembly: GCA_947650365.1. NCBI lineage: Eukaryota > Viridiplantae > Streptophyta > Magnoliopsida > Liliales > Melanthiaceae > Chamaelirium > Chamaelirium japonicum. The sequence goes on along the minus strand of OX393557.1, from coordinate 42,859,064 downwards.
AAACACGACTTATTCAGTAAACGTTCACTACGTGACTCTTTTCCGATTTTATGAAAAAGTCATGTCTTTCAAGTTTTAATCCCGATTTACGCATTTTAATTCCAATTAATTGTGTTTTAATCCCGTCATGTATTGCTTAAAAAACCTATTGTAACATCTATATATAAATATGTTCTAAAATTCTATCATTTGTTTTCGGACTCTTTCCCGATTTTTCCGACTTCTCCCCTAGCCGATTTTCCCCCGATTTTCGACTTGGTAACTATGGTATGAAACCGTCATACATTAAGAAAAATCAGTCCGACTTTACTGGATTGACCACTTGTTGAACTGGATTCTTTACCAACTCAATCCATCTAGAATTGGTACCTTCTACACATCTAACAACTGTAAAGTCGCTTGGAATTCATTAGGTATCAGCTTTCAAGTCCATCCAAGCACAAGGATGGGCAGACGATCATCTTAGTGAGATTGAGGATCATGTCAAGTGGAAAATCAAGATAAAGTCCATCCAAGCACGAAGCTGAGCAAATTTTTAGTGTGATTGAGGATGATGTCAAGTAGAAAGGGCAGATTAAAACCTTTACAAGAGCTCGAATATCTACTCAAAGCACAAAATATGTAGGAAATTTTTAAAAAAACAGGGCCAGCTTTCTGATAGTAAATAGATCTTCGGATTCCGATTTCCGAATCGAATTATAGATCCAACAACTAATTATGGATTTTGGGATTTCCTCACATCAAACTGTACATGTAAACAACATTTGTTTACATGTACTAAGTAAGCATTTGTATTGAGAAAGAGAGAGAGAGAGAGAGAGAGAGAGAGAGAGAGAGAGAGAGAGAGAGAGAGAGAGAGAGAGAGAGAGAGAGAGAGAGAGAGAGAGAATAAAAGTAAAATAAATTTCTCTCATTAGTTCTGATAAGAGAGGAGAAAGGAAAAAACATAGAGATATCTCCTTGGTATAATATAATATAGCAACATGACACATGGTTTCTGGTTTGTCCGTATTAACAGTTCTATTGACGATAATTTTAGATATAATATTCTTCTTTCATAGATATAATCCCTTTTGGTCTATCTCACGCTTGACGTTGTTCTCCAGATAATTATGACAATAGAGAACTTATCTATCAAAAATTTGGAGTGTATTCATTAAGAACTTAAAAGGAAATAAAAATAAGTCATGCTTGGCAGCTACATCACAATAAAGAGAAGAGCACATCAGTTTCTTCAATCCAACTCCGATTTCTTTATCATCATTATCAGTGATTACAATGTCATCTATATCCAGACGAATAACATCAAACTGTACTTCTTGAAAAACAAAGTAGCGCCCTCCGGAGTCTTCTCAGTTAGCTCTTTCTACAACCACCTTCTACCTACCGCCCGGCGGCATGGTCCCTCTAGTGCAATCTGGAAGTCGAAGGCTCCCTCCAAGGTGCAGATTTTCTCTCTTCTAGCTTCCCGGAACAAGATTCTCACCAAGTCGAATCTACTGAGAAGACATCATCCAAGCGTGTCCGATGCCTCATGCACCTTCTGTGGTTCGGATGTGGAGACAGCGTCGCACTTGTTGCTTGGGTGCTCTTTTGTTAGGCCTTTGTGGGATCTCTTTGAGAGTAGAGCTGGTCTCTCTTCTCACCCGACGACGCTTAGGGCCCTTTGGACATCTTGGAGGCGGAGGCGAATTCCTATGAAGATCAGGAAGCCGTGGGATATTTTAGTCATGGCTATTGTGTGGGTAATCTGGCTAGAACGGAACAACCGGATCTTCAAAAACAAGTCCGAAGGGCAGGAGAAGTTGAAGTAGTCTATCATCTCCATTTTCAGTGCTTGGATTGCTCCTTGGCGAGATAAGCTAGGGGTGGAGGCAAAAAATTTTTGTAACATGGTTCTTACCTGATTAGTAATGACTTCTGGTTGGGGTCCGCCAAACCCTCCCTCCATGAGGAGGGGTTCTCAAAAAAAAGAAAAACAAAGTAGAAATGGGACTATCATGGTCAGAAGAAAGAAACAAACAACAGTAGCATCAAATCAGAACCAATTGGGGGACAGCCACATCTCCCCAAAGTTTTTCACGATGACTGTACGTTTGGCCAAGTATTGAATTAGTTCTTCTCCGGTTACAAGCAGTCGCAGCACATCCTCCACCACACTCTCGCCATCGGGGACGGTGTAGCTTTTCAGGCCCTTCCGGTTGCGTAAGAAGAAATCATAAGTACTGATGATCTCAATATGATCCAAAATCTCAGGTGAGACAAAGGTGTACGAATTAAAAGCGATCTTGAGGAGTTCGGTGGCTTCAGCAGGAAGAAACTCATCCAACTGGAAAAAAAAAAAAAGGAATATGCTGAGAAAGAAGAGAAGAGAGAGTGAGGAGACCACCGCAGAACAGAAGAATACTTTGGCAACCAAAACCATCTCGCCAATACAGATGACCGTTGTGATTTTAAAATAGCTCAGCGGCTCGGAACCCACTCGGTATGCAGAATTATCCCGTGTCTCGCGGATTCGGGGCTCGATGGCGTCAGCCGTCTGATGGAAGGAATACCCACCCACAGGTGAATCCGCAATTAGTATGGGGAAAAACAGTATTTTATAAATTCAAATAATAATAATAATTAAAGAAAAAAATTCCAAATTGGTATATTATTATTACTATAGACCAGAAAAACACTTTCATGTGGGAACTTGCTGCACTACGACGGTTGCCTTTGGGCTTTGGCTACCACGACCGGCCTCCTACAGACCAGCCATCTGCAATTACACGACACCCCACCATCGTCGTCCGCTGATGACCCTTTTAAATTGGGAAATGCTAGGTAGCCAACTGGTTTGCTAACTTTTGGGTTGCCAACTTTACGTGGCATCCGCTTGCTCATCCCATGGCCCCCACAAAAACATTCTCAGCAATGAGGACTTGCCAGTAGTTCTTGTTTGGGGGATTTTTTCACTGGTCCGTGCGGTCTACCTGCAAGATAAAGAAAAACGTAAGAACGGCTGGCTCCCTTAGGAGCGCAGACCCTCCGACGCTCAAGTCAGTCTCAGGTGCTCAATGGCCAGCTATAGTAGACGAAAGTGGTAGGGATGAGGGTTTCGAAAACCAACCTGTACTTTGGAGCCTGGGGGTGTGCATTTATAGACATCGGTGACCTACCGGTGCCCAACACGTGGAGGTTCTTTCCGGTGCCTTCTAGGCCCCCACGTTCTGGCCCACATGGGTCTGACAGTCCTTGGAACCTGGGCCCCTGACATTCTTTGTCGTGTAGCTCGCCTGGCGATGTAGTGGGGGATGGTTATCTGTCTTGTCGCTGCCAGGTGGCTATTTCTGGAATGTTCAAGTCTGGTTGGTCTCGAACCTACTCGAGCGGGCTTCCGTGGACTACAATCGTCCACGTAGCTTTAGAGGGGTTTCGACACCTGTCAACCTTCATGTTGCTTTACCGGGGGCGACCTTTAGGTGGGGAAGCCAAAGTGAGTGTCTCTAAATGCTCCATTTCCCCTACTTCTGTCAAGAGTCGGGCTCTTGCAAGGGCGACCTCTTCGACAAAACAGGGGATTCCGGCGAGCTGCTGTGCGAGCCGTTCTGACCCACCGCCTTCTTCCTATGCCAAGAGTCGGGCTCCTAGGAGGGCGACCTCTTCGACAAAGGGGGTTGGCCTGGCGAGCTCCTTGGGCACGTTCCCGGTGTTCGTTGATGTCATCCTAAGTTTTCTCTTTGGCAGAAATTCCTGTGTGAGTTTTGGGGGCGACCTCCTCGCGAGCTGGGGCGTGCGCGTGCTCCTACGCATTCGGGTACAAGTCCCCTCATAGTCCAATGTGGATCCCGCTCCCCGTTAAGATGATACTGCGAGCTGGGGGGGGCGAGCTCCTTGCGAGCCGGAGGCGAGCCCCTTGCGAGCTGTGAGTGCGGGCTCCTGGCGAACTGTGAGTGCAGGCTTCTGGCGAGCTGGGAGAGGGCGAGCTCCTTGTGAGCTGGGAAGCGCGGGCTTCTGGCGGGCTGGGAGAGGGCGAGCTCCTTGTGAGCTGGGAAGCGCGGGCTTCTGGCGAGCTGGGAGAGGGCGAGCTCCTTGCGAGCTGGGAGAGGGCAAGCTCCTGGCGAGCTGGGGGGGCGAGCTCTTGGCGAGCTGGGGGGGCGAGCTCTTGGCGAGCTGGGGGGGCGAGCTCCTGCGAGCTGGGGGCGAGCTCCTGGCGAGCTGGGGGCGTGCTCCTGGCGAGCTGGGAGGTGGCGAGCTCTTTGCGAGCTGAGGGGGCGAGCTCTTGCACTTGGATACAAGTCCCCAAATAGCCCAATGTGGATCTCGCTCCCAGTTTATGATTCGGCGAGCTCACAGGGTGTTTAGGAAACTATATATTAGATCACCGAAGTTGCGCGGACGGAAGGTTCCAACTCCTGGACGGGCTCTTGCGCGGGCTCTACGTCACGGGCTGCAATGATGTTCAGGATATGCGGTTTTTGGCTACCCCCAACATTACCCCCTCCTGAGAGAGTGGCTGAGGAAAGCGAGCCACCCGCTCAGGAGTTCTAGCGAGATTATTCTCGTGGTTTCCTCTCCTCACGACTTTTGCTTTAGTGAGCTTGGGATCAAGCTCCTATCCTTTGAAATGTGCCTGATATCAATGTCTACTGCAACAATCGTCGGGCGGGCCGGGAGCAGTAGCCACGAGCGATCTCCTTCTGGTGCGAGCTTGCCACACGCGGTCAGGGTCTACTTCGGGCGAGCTGCGGGCACCTACCGCAGGCGATCTTGTGGCTCGGGCTTCGCTCCAAATCTCCGGCCGTCGTATTACCTTAAATGCGACGCGAGACTCGAGATGGATACAATGAATCTCATCATGAGATCCCGATCGGCACGTGACACGTGTCTCCTTCTCATTCGCCTTGGTTTATGTCAGAAAAGGACGGTGTCGGCGCCGGCGCAGCTTTTTCCACGCGTGGCCCATGTGGCGTCTTGTGATTGGAAAGAAACGAGTTGTTGCCTCAACCGCCATCGTGTCGCCTCGCAGGGCGCGCTCGAGCATTTACTGCGGTCCGATTCACCTGCCCTTGCCTGCCTATAAATAGGGGAGGGGGGGCGATTTTTACCGCTGCGTGAAAAACAGCTCTCCCTTCTCCCTTTACTTTCTTAGCTCGCAGCCCGCCAGCGACCTCTTGCTTTCATGGCTTCCGTTGCTGCCGCTTCTTCTGCTGCCATTACTGCCGCGTCCTCCCATGGGGAACCACTTAATGTCGTCCCCATCTCGGTGCGAGCACCGGGCTCAGGGGACGAGGCTCCTCCGAAGGAGCCCGCCGTCGTGTGGTTTCACGACATCGGCGGCATGCCCATCCCCGAGTCCCTATGGTCCGCAGCGGGCATTCCCCAGGAGCTCGCGATTCTCCCCTTCCCAAGCTCGGGGAGACCGCTCTCTGGCACCGCGGTCTCGGTGGGACAGGTATGGTCAGGGCTCCGACTGCCCCTGAACCATCTGGCCAGCGAGCTCCTGGAGCTGGCGGGCTTATGCCTCGCCCAGCTCCCAGGAAACTCGAAAAAGAGGAAGCGCGATGACGACGATGGTGCGGGTGCTGGCCTAGCCTAGGCTCTATCTTTTGTAACCCCTTGATGTAACCTAAATGATGAATGATAAACATCTTTTTGAGTTCGCCTCTGTGCTTGTTCCTTGGTGTTTTCTTTCCTTCCTATGCATCTGATCTCAAAACCTTTGCAGTGAGCTTGAGGGTCATACCCCGGGCGAGGCAGCTAATTCGATCAAACCATTTTTGTTTTTGTAAAGATACATGCAAACGGAAAGCTCGGTATGCTCGCTAAATCTCGTTATAATCTCTGAGCCCGAAAAAGAATAAGACGAGCGAACCAAATAACTTTAAAAATTTCCCTACGCTCAGAGATTTAAATCAATTTTATTTTAAAGAAAACTAGTAAGTGCTAGCTGCCCCCAGCCCGGTTAATTACCCCCAAGGATCCTGATCACTGGACATGCCCTTTGAGGGGTTACCAAGGGATGTTCGGGCTACCTGATAGGGGATAGCCCTTCTCAGGTTTCCCTAGATCACGCCGGGATGCTTCCGTTCATGGCTGGTGAGCGCGAAGGATCCCGGTTAGGTTTTAAGTCCCCTTGACAGCAGACTACCCTGGAAATCTCAAGGTCGCTTACTGGCAGCCTCTGAGGAAACCAGTCTTGCTTTAAGTCCGCATGGCGGCGGACTACCCCGGGAATCTCAAGGTCGCTTGCTGGCGGCCTCCGAGGAACCCGACTCTACTTTAAGTCCGCACAACAGCGGACTGTATCGTTATAGAAACCGTATATATATCGCGAGGTTTTTATACATCGAGCTTCCGGGCTTGAATTCTTTGGTGACACCACCATTGTTCATTCACAACTTTTGGATATGACATTACAAAAGGTCGCCGAAACTCTACGCATAATACTTTCGGAGGTGCAAAACATTCCAAGGTCGCTCTAGTAGGTCGCCCTCAGCAGTCATCAACTGGTAGGCCCCAGATCCTCGTGCCTGGTGCACTATGTAGGGGCCTTCCCAGTTCGCCGCGAGCTTTCCGGCGTTAGGCTCCTGCGTGTTTGCGAATACTTTCCTCATTACCAGGTCGCCGGTTTTGAACGCTCGATGGTGAACTTGCTTATCGTAGGCGCGCTTCATCTCTTGCCGGTACCCAGCGAGGTGCAGGTTGGCGCGATCTCGTCTCTCTTCGAGCTGATCGAGGGAGTCGGCGAGCAGTTTGTCGTTGTCGACCTCTTCCGCCGCCAGCCTTCTTTCGGTGGGTAGCTCGGTCTCTACGGGAAGTACGGCTTCGCAACCATAAGTGAGACCGAAAGGCGACTCGTTAGTTGAGCGACGTGGAGTAGTGCGATAGGCCCATAGGACTCCATCGAGCTCCTGCTCCCACAATCCCTTCTTTCCTTCCAACCTTTTCTTGAGGTTGTCTAGGATTACACGATTCGTGGCTTCGGCCTGCCCGTTGCTTTGTGGGTACCTTGGAGACGAAAACCTCAGGTCGACCCCATATTCGTCACAAAAGCTTCTAATCAAGCGATTGTCGAACTGGCGACCGTTATCGGTGATAAGTACCCGCGGCAGACCGAACCTGCAGAAAATGTTTTTCCAGAGGAAATCTTTTACTTGCTTCTCGCCTATCTTAGCTAGCGGGACCGCTTCCACTCATTTGGTGAAGTAGTCCGTAGCCACTAAGATGAATTTCTTCTGCCGGGCTGACTGAGGGAAAGGTCCCACAATGTCAAGCCCCCACTGCTGAAATGGCCAAGGGCTCACCAGAGGGTGCAACTCTACGGCGGGCATGTGATTCATTGTGGCGTGCTTCTGGCATTGAATGCACCTTCTGGCGACCTTCAATGCATCTTGCTCGAGGGTGGGCCACCAATATCCTTGTCGCCTTACTTTTGCAGCCAGAGACCGCCCACCAGCGTGATTTCCCAGCTCGCCAGAATGAATGCGATTAAAAACCTCTTCGGTTTCGGGGTGCTCGACACAACGAAGACTTGGCCCGCCGAAGGATTTTCTGAAAAGGCGATCCCAGCGAATGAGATAGCGACCAGCGCACTTCTCCATTCGTTGAGCTTCTTCTTTGTCCTCCGGGAGCTCACCCTTTGGAGAAAACGAATAATAGGCGCGGTCCATCCGCCAGGTAACACGTCTGCCGCCACTTGGTTGACGGCGGGATCTGCTAGTTGGAGTCGAGACTGACTTTGGACTTCGATGAAAATCTGGCGAGCTTCCGATCCTCCTAGCAGGGAGGCGGCATTTGCCAAAGCGTCAGCCCGCCTATTATCGGCCCGCGGAATTTGCTCGAACGAGATCTCCTTGAATCCTGCGGCCTTGTCTTTCACCAAGTCCACGTAGCCCGCCATTCGCGTATCCCGGGAGGCATATTCTCCTTTGATTTGACAAATGATTAGCTGTGAGTCGCTTACACCAAAACAGACAATTTGTAACGGTCAATTAGTAACGGTTGTTACAAAAAGTGTTACAAATATTTGTAACGCCATATTCCTAATAGTTATTTTGTGTTACTAAACATATTTATAACAGTTGGCTGTGTTACTAAATCCTGATTTTGGTGTACCGTTTGGCGCCTACTTCTTGAGCGAGCTCTAGTCCGGCCAACAGCGCCTCGTATTCTGCTTCATTGTTGGTGGCAGCAAAATCCAGCCGACCGATTTCTCGAGGAGTATCGCCTGGGCGATTAGCGTAACCCCGATTCCGGCCCCCAGAGCGTTTGAGGAGCCATCAACGAATAGTTCCCACTCCATTATCTCTGAATGCTTCGCTGGAGGAAGCTTGCGCTGATCACCTAAGAACCTCGCCTTCCCAGGGTGTGCCTCGGTGGGCTCATCCTCCTGGTACTGGACCGGTTCTTCTATGGGGAAGTCCGCCAAGAAATCAGCAAGGGCCTGCCCTTTGACAGCGACTCGAGGGACATACTCTAGGCCGTAGGCGGCGAGCTCGACGGACCATCGATAGAGCCTCCCTGCTACCGAGGGCCTGGAGAGCGCGCTTTTCAAAGGGTGCTCTGTGATAACCTTGACGGGGTGCGCCGAAAAGTAGGGGTGGAGTTTCCTCGCGGTAAGGACCAAGGCCAATGCGACCTTCTCGATTGGTCGATACCAGAGCTCGACGGGAAGCATTGTATGGCTCACAAAGTAAACAGGCCGCTCTATTTTTGCCTCTTCCACTACGAGGACCCCGCTTACCGCATTCTCGGTGACCGCGAGATACACGCTCAGCTCGGCGCCCTCCCTTGGTGCCGCCAGAATTGGCGGGCTCGCCATATAGTCCTTGATCTTCTGAAAGACGAGCTCGCATTTTTCGTCCCACCTGATGCTCGCTCCTTTTCGAAGTAGTTCAAAGAGAGGTCGACAATTGTCTGAAGACTTTGAGATAAACCTGTTCAACGCGGCTATTCGCCCGCTCAATCTTTGAACCTCCTACCGAGTTCTCGGTGCGGGCATCTCAACGAGCGCCCGGATTTGCCCAGGATCGGCCTCGATCCCCCTATGGGTGACCAGGTACCCTAGGAATTTTCCGGAAGTCACCCCGAATGCGCACTTTGCTGGGTTTAGCCTCATCTGGAACTTTCGCAAAACTTCAAAGATTTCACGGAGATCGGTAATATGTCCTTCCCGCTCTCGACTCTTTACCAGAAGGTCGTCCACATAAACTTTGACATTTCTGCCGATCTGATCCTTAAACATTTGAGTGACTAACCTTTGGTAGGTCGCTCCCGTGTTCTTGAGTCCAAACGGCATTACCCAATAACAGAAAAGCTTCTGATAGCTCGCCCCGGAATAGAAGGCGGTCTTCTCCTGATCATCAATATGGAGGGGTATCTGATTATACCCAGAATACCCGTCCATAAAGGACAAGGCCTGGAATCCGACAGTGGCGTCGACTAGCGCGCCTATTCGTGGGAGAGGGAATCCGTCCTTCGGGCATGCTTTGTTGAGGTCGGAGAAGTCGATGCACACTCTGACCGCCCCACTTTTCTTAGGCACCGCCACGATATTGGAGATCCAATCGGGGAAGTGCACCTCGCGGATAAAGCCAGCTCGCTCCAGCTTTTCTATTTCTGCCGCCACTGCGGCGGACTTTGCAGCGGGTATGTGCCGAGCTTTTTGTTTCACCGGCGGGAAGTCTCGCAAGGTGTGCAGACGATGGCAGGCGACCTCTGGGTCAATCCCTGGCATGTCCTCGAAGCTCCAGGTGAACACGTCGCGGTATTCCCTGAGCAGGTTGGTTAAGGTTAGGACCTCACCCTTAGTTAGCGAGGTCCCGATATGGACGATCCTCGGTCCGTCATCGCCACCGATGTCGATCTCTTGTAGCGGCTCGGCAACGGGAAAACTTCCCCTCTGGGATCCCGACAGGCGACCTTTCTCCTCGAGCTTAATATCCGCACCGCTCCCACCCGTGGGTGGAGTAGGAGATTTAAGCGAGGAGATACCTCTTGGGCCTTGAGGGAGCTCGCTCGTGGCGAGTGCTAATTGTTAGGAGGGCGCCGGCCTCTTGGCCTCCGCGACCTCCACTTCCATGAGATGAAGGACGTCCTGCTCACATCTGGTAGCAGCGACTTGATCACCCCTAATTACCACGACCCCGCTTGCAGTGGGAAATTTAAGGGCCTGATGATTGGGCGAAGAGACCGCGTTCATTTGCCTCAACCAAGGTCGCCCTAAGTATGGCGTTGAAGGCGGACAGTCCGTCTACCACTGCGAAGCAGACTTGACGGACCTCCGGGCCCGCTGTTACGGTGAGTGCGATCTCCCGAACGACCTTAGCGACCTCGCCGGTGAAACCGCTGAGCGAGCCCGTTGAGGGAAACAGATCGATTTGTCTCAACCCCATTCGCTGGAAGGCCGATAAGAACAGGATGTCGACGGCGCTTCCTGGATCGACCAGGACCCGTCTCACCTCGATGTTCGCCATCATGAGGCGTATGACGAGGGGGTCATTGTGGGGGGTAACGACCCCAGCCATGTTGTCTTCCGAAAACCAGATGAAGTCATGGGCTTCCACCCTCGGCATTTGGAGTAGAACAGGAGTTAGAGAGACGGAAAATACCTTTTGAGCTCGCTCCATTTCTCTAACTTGCCGACGAACCTCATTACTGGATCTCGGGCCGCTCAGGCGCCCGCTGATGGTGTGACAGATCGCTGGTCCTCCCGGAGGGGGGGGAGGTAGAGCGGGCTCCGCAGGACCTGGGCGATCTCCCTCCCGAGGGACCCGCACGAGGACTACCTCGAATCTCCTTGGGGGCGAGATAAATTGATCCAAATGGCCTAAGGTGATCAAATCTTCCAGGTGGTTTTTCAGAGCCCGGCACCTATTGGTGTGATGCCCGGGGCTGCGATGAAAAGCGCATCGTCGAGTATTGTCGGTGGAGCCGGGCTCTCCGACCTTAAGGGGTGGCGGATACTGAACGAAAGGTTCATTCCGGATCTGGTGCAGCACTTGCCCCGGGGAGTGGATCAACACGGTGAAATCCCGTTCTCCGGGTCCCGGAGGTAGACGCCAGTTCGCCGTCCTTCCAGCGGCCGCTGCAGGGATTTCTGCGGGCTGTAAGGCGGGAGCGGCAGGTGGATCGGGCTACGCCACCAACGGGGGTATATCCCACCGCTCAACAGCCTTGACGATGAGGGGTCGCAAAACCGGAGCAGGTCGCTGCTCTACCGCCTTGCCTTTTCGGTCGAGCACCACATCTTCGAGCTTGATGTGCTGCTGGACGAGGGCGAAAAGCTCGACCATTGTGCACGGATCCTTTATAACCAGTGTGTCATGGAGTTTGCCACCTTCGGGAAGGGCGTTCCGCAACGCGCTCACCGCCGTGCGATCTTGGCCGACCGTGTCCTTCAGCGCGAGGTAGGCATTTTGGAACCTCATCGCGAAGCTGCGAAGGGTCTCGCGAGCTCCCATGGCCAAGGTGAAGAGAGATTCAATCCTCTTTGGGGGTTGCCTATTACAACGATATTGTTCCAGAAACAATCTTGACAGAGTAGGGAAATCTGGGATTGTGCCGGACGGTAGTTTGTGGAACCAATTCAACGCTGAGCCCGCCAAACTGCTCGAGAATGTCCGGCACAAAACATGGTCTTGGTCCCGAAAAAACAAGAGCTTCCGGTAAGCCAAGAGGTGGTCGACGGGGTCTTGCGATCCGTCGAACAATACAAATTTTGGGGGGGGGGGGTCCAATGGTGCGGAAAACCTCCTTGGTGCACTTCGCTGGTGAAGGGCGAGCTACCCCCGTGGGCGGCGAGGTCCTCCAGTAGATCTACCGGCGCACTAGGTCGCTGCCAGTGCCCGGGGAAAGCTCCCAGAGGCGGCTGCGCAGGTCCTATGCAGTCACGCACGTTTCCTCTCGGGGGGTTCGGTCTCACATAGTGGCGACCTGAATGGGCTTCCTCCCGGCCACCTTCCTGCCGCCCATCAGCGGGCTGCTTCGCCACGAGAGTGGGTTGATGAGAGGCGGTAACCTCTTGGGCAGCACCAGGTATCGCCTCCGCGGGCTCCTTCTCTCGTCGTCGATGGCGCGGGTCATGGTCCTTCTCGAGCGATCTCGCCTCCGACTCGTCGGAGTCGGCGCTCCTGCCACGGCAGCGAGGAAGGGTTGCTCGCGAGGTCGCCTGGTTGCTAGAACATTGGGTCACCAGCTTTGCAACCTTGTAAGTGGGGTTTCGCGCACCCCACGCACGGCCGTTCCCTCAGCTGGGGGCCCCGGATGGGAAGCCCGCCGAGCCGGAATGGTCGTGGGTAGACGCGACGCCGAGACGGGGGGTCGCACCGGAGATGCTACCCTCGTCGGCCCGGATCGCTGGCTAGTCGTCGGAACCTGACGTAGTCACGTCAGTTCCTCCATCATCACCCGCTGGGTGGCCAACATCTCCAGGAGGAGTTGGTCGTTGAGCGGGACCGGAGGAGGGGGAATTTCAGCAGGGGGTCCGCTACGCGCAGACCCCACACGGGCTCTCGTTCGCCTGCGTCCCCTCATGGTTGGAGCCATCTCAGGGTTACCTTCGGCAGGGGGGCAACCTTCAACCTTTTGGCCGTGGGCGTTCTCACAGGAACCAGTCGAAGATCCCACAGACGGCGCCAAATGTTTGGGGGATTTTTTCACTGGTCTGTGCGGTCTACCTGCAAGACAAAGAAAAACGTAAGAACGGCTGGCTCCCTTAGAAGCGCAGACCCTCCGACGCTCAAGTCAGTCTCAGGTGCTCAATGGCCAGCTATAGTAGACGAAAGTGGTAGGGATGAGGGTTTCGAAAACCAACCTGTACTTTGGAGCATGGGGGTGTGCATTTATAGACATCGGCGACCTACCGGTGCCCAACACGTGGAGGTTCTTTCCGGTGTCTTCTAGGCCCCCACGTTCTGGCCCACATGGGTCTGACAGTCCTTGGAACCTGGGCCCCTGACATTCTTTGTCGCGTAGCTCGCCTGGCGATGTAGTGGGGGATGGTTATCTATCTTGTCGCTACCAGGTGGCTATTTTTGGAATGTTCAAGTCTGGTTGGTCTCGAACCTACTCGAGCGGGCTTCCGTGGACTACAATCGTCCACGTAGCTTTAGAGGGGTTTCGACACCTGTCAACCTTCATGTTGCTTTACCGGGGGCGACCTTTAGGTGGGGAAGCCAAAGTGAGTGTCTCCAAATGCTCGATTTCCCCTACTTCTGTCAAGAGTCGGGCTCTTGCAAGGGCGACCTCTTCGACAAAACAGGGGATTCCGGCGAGCTGCTGTGCGAGCCGTTCTGACCCACCGCCTTCTTCCTATGCCAAGAGTCGGGCTCCTAGGAGGGCGACCTCTTCGACAAAGGGGGTTGGCCTGGCGAGCTCCTTGGGCACGTTCCCGGTGTTCGTTGATGTCATCCTAAGTTTTCTCTTTGGCAGAAATTCCTGTGTGAGTTTTGGGGGCGACCTCCTCGCGAGCTGGGGCGCGTGCTCCTACGCATTCGGGTACAAGTCCCCTCATAGTCCAATGTGGATCCCGCTCCCCGTTAAGATGATACTGCGAGCTGGGGGGGGCGAGCTCCTTGCGAGCCGGAGGCGAGCCCCTTGCGAGCTGTGAGTGCGGGCTCCTGGCGAACTGTGAGTGCAGGCTTCTAGCGAGCTGGGAGAGGGCGAGCTCCTTGTGAGCTGGGAAGCGCGGGCTTCTGGCGGGCTGGGAGAGGGCGAGCTCCTTGTGAGCTGGGAAGCGCGGGCTTCTGGCGAGCTGGGAGAGGGCGAGCTCCTTGCGAGCTGGGAGAGGGCGAGCTCCTGGCGAGCTGGGGGGGCGATCTCTTGGCGAGCTGTGGGCGAGCTACTGCGAGCTGGGGGCGAGCTCCTGGCGAGCTGGGGGCGTGCTCCTGGCGAGCTGTGGGCATGCTCCTGGCGAGCTGGGAGGTGGCGAGCTCCTTGCGAGCTGAGGGGGCGAGCTCCTGCACTTGGATACAAGTCCCCAAATAGCCCAATGTGGATCTCGCTCCCAGTTTATGATTCGGCGAGCTCATAGGGTGTTTAGGAAACTATATATTAGATCACCGAAGTTGCGCGGACGGAAGGTTCCAACTCCTGGACGGGCTCTTGCGCGGGCTCTACGTCACGGGCTGCAATGATGTTCAGGATATGCGGTTTTTGGCTACCCCCAACAGTTTTGTTAATCTGGTCCTTCAGAGAGGTTACCCTGTCCGGCCTGACCCTCCAAAGCCCTGCCCGTCAAGGGTCGAATCGGGTCCAGTTTTCATAAGCCCTACAAGATGAGGGCCGTGCTAGGAAAATCTATGACCCGGCCCTGCTAGGCCTTGCCCTCCATATACATAAATTATATAATATTTATAATACTTATTAAGGGGCTAAATCAACGGCTAAGTGAGACTAATCAATAATTAACCAGTCACTCACTATAACCTTATAGGAATTGGAGTATCAAGTTTGGATATATTAGTATTAGAAGTATTATATAACACTCATAAGATTTATAATACTTTTAAAGTTGTATTATCAGTCTCAAGCACGAATAAATAAGTGGGGTTTTAAATGAATGCTAAAAACCTAAAGACACTAGCATAAGAGAAGTTTAGGGAGGAAAAAAAAAGATTTAACCATTCCTTATCTTATTGATATCAACTTGGCCCTGGATCGGCCCTGGCCCTTGAAGGGTCGAGCTAGGGCCCATAATTTTTCTGGTTCTGAAAGGCTAGAGCCGGACTAGGACCTACATCCTAAAATAAAGGACCGAACTGGATTTGACCCCAACCCTGCCCTAGCCCTATCCCTATCCTTTGACAGGCCTACCTGCCAGTACTCCATATCACGTGGAGTTGGCAACAAAAGTTGGCAAACGAGTTGGCTATATAGCATTACTCTTTTAAATTTGGACCTCAGTTTATCCACTCTGTTGTAAATCCAAACCCGTTCTTTATGCCCTTCAAAAGCATGTTCATGGAGTATTAAAAATCAATGAGTGCATGCACCATTAAAATCCAATGGGAAGCAAGAGAACAAATCCTAGCACTTATTTACCTCTTTCAGCTCAAGTTTGTTTTACCAAGAATGAGACCGATCACTTTGCACAAAAACTGATATCTTCAGTGTGACAATGTGAAGCCAGTTGGAAACAAGAACATAACCTATTTCTGCGTGAAAACAACTTTTATCGCTTTCGGTTCAGGTTTTATCCACTTCGATCATGATGTGGCCTCTTATGTGAATAATACATGATTCTCTCATGAGGATTTTAAGTCCCATAGTCAAACTGACCCCAGCTGCTTTTAGTGTTATTTTTTCTTGACACTATACGTATTTTCGGACCAAAACACCCTTATGTTCTATTTCCCAGTTTTCTCTTCCTTTCTTCACCTCCTCCCTGCCTTTCCCCCGGCCCCCATTTTGGCCCAATCTCTACCCTAAACCCCAAATCTACCTCGATCAGTGTGAAGAGGTCATCGGGTCAGCATCAATTCGTTTCAAGATGTCGTTGGGTCTCACTACTTCACTTCGGAGGTTGGAGCTCATTGATGGAGGTTACCGTGTATCGCTAGACCTTGCTGGTTCACGTCAGAAGTCACCGAAGTTTTGCACGTATCACTAGAGGTTCCACGTATCACCAGTGTGGTATGAGGGGAAATGTTATTCATACCCCAAAAATATATAGTTAGCCCCCATTTCCAACAAACTTGAATACACCCTTTTATTTAATCATACCCCATTCTTATCCCAAAAATACCATTCCCTCTTACACCCCACCTTAAATATATCGTAGTTAAATGGCCTGCCTTAATTTGATCATACCTCATCCCTTTCCGATGTTGAAGCCCCATGAGTATAAGAACGTGGAAAAGGTTATTTTGATCACCTGTCATTCATTGATGGCTTGATGAGAGAGAGAGAGAGAGAGAGAGAGAGAGAGAGAGAGAGAGAGAGATGTCTCTCTTCTTTCTCCTTTGCTAGAGGGGTTAGATCTCGTATAGAGAAATCCGATCGAAAAAAGTGAGATCTTCGAGCTCTGTTGTTGATGCCGCTGCCAATGATGCATCAACCATTCCGTTGACACTGCTCAATTCCTTTCCAATTGCAGTCGATGCCCAAAATGTTTTGTTTTAGGTTTTAGTTAGATGTGAGGTATAAGATAAGGGTATAAATAATATTTTTAAATTTTTAAGTAAGTTATTATGAAATGGGTGAGACACGAGGGCTAGTTACATATTTTTGGGGTATGAATAGAATTTTTTTTTTAAAAAAAAAATTTCCTCGCGTTAATCTAACGCTGAAAGCCGTATCAAGCGCACCGTCTATATAAATCTGCACGGCAAATCACCGCCCAAAACTCCCTTGAAACCAGACGACATCGTCACGGCATCTCCTCCTCCACCCTCCAAGTCTTCCCGCCCGCCGCCCGCCGCCCGCCGCCGCCTCATCCTCGACCAGGCCGACACTCTCCGCAACCAGTCCCTTTCAAGAAACAACTTCTCCGGCGGCTTGAAACCCTAATCTCCTCCGAGAGCCTTTCAGCAATCCAATTAATTTTTTTTGGAGTCACTCCCCATCTCTCTCTCGATTCTGGTCTTGCGTTGGGACGGTGTTGCGCGTTTTACTGGTGACGTGGTTTCCCTTGGCTCTGGTAGGTTACATAGACCCCTCATCGGTTGAATCCCGCGTTCTTTCCCTCTTCTTCCATGGCTGAGAACAGTAGCAGCAGCAGTAGCTTGGCGGCGGCGGCTACGACGGAGGAGAAGAGAGCCTGGGGCGACGAGGAACCCGAGGAGGACTTGCCTCCTCCTCCGCCGCCCCCCACCGGCGGCAAAGTGGAGCCCGAGTTGAAGAAGCTCGAGTCCCTTGCGATCTCCGAAAATAAGGGTGATGAAGGCCAATTCCTTGAAGACCCGGACGATTCAGACATCAGACATCAAAGATGAAGGCCAAGGTTTACTCAGTTGGTTCTTCATATTCTGTCAGTCTGTCTCCTTTTTGAGAACTGTACAATGAGATGTCCTACCTCTCCACACTCGAAGCATTTATAGTCGCTCTGAATGGTCGACTCCTTATCGCACCTTATTCACGGCTTGGTTATTTAACCCGTCCTCGGAGTTGATTAGTTCTTTCTCGAGTTGTAGCTAAAGATGGAACATGAGGTGTGACCCTATTAGGGGGTGCAACTCTTCCAGTTGAAGGGGCACCTAGAGGTACTCTATGGGCAACATCTCTCCTAAAGACCAGTTGTTGAATCTTCTCTGACTTAAGAGCTTGCCTAGATTTTTCTATCACAAAAATGATGATCTGCATAGCTAGGACATTTTGAATCTGATAGAACAATCCTGAGATATAGTTTGCAGCATTTTGCACATCATTTTCAGGAATGACATTCCGAATCGTCAGGATGTCAAATTCTTCTGTGTACTCCTGCAAGAATCTATTATCTTGCTTTAGACTAAGCAACCTCTGATATAATGAAGAATGGTAGTCAAGAGGCAGATATTTCAGTCGCATCATGTCACATATTTTTGCCCATATTGTGATCTGCTGCTTTCCTTTCCTGAGTTGACTTGCTTGTAACTCTCACCACCACACCAAAGTGGCTCCATTCAGTTTGGTTGTCATAAGTTTGACTTTTCTATTGTCAGGGAGATCATTTTCCCTCAAAGAAGTGCTCGACGTTTTCTATCTAGTCGAGGAAGGCGTCAGCATCATGGCTTTTCCTAAAGTCATCTATGTCAACTCGGACTCTATAACTATGGATCTCTCAAGGCCTCGCATGAGTCGCTCTTCCATGCCGTGCTGCTCATGCGCATGTCGCTCTCTAGAATTTTTGGGATGATTAAACTGAACATAGTCTTATTTAAAGTTAATATCGGATTTATCCAATCCAATTTTCGATTCAAGGGGTGAATCGAAATATTAACTCGATTTTGCTTTGGGTTTTGTTATCGGTTCTGATTCTGAAGTGGGACTTTGTTTTGATTTTCAACTATAGGAACCTCAGTAGTTCGATTGACCTCTTTTGCAACTGGGTGTCCCTCTGTCTGTTGGTTCAGAGGATTGATGCCTTTGTCTTGTAAAAGCATTCCCAACCGATTAATGATCTCTTACAACAAAGTTGCATGTTGATCCAGGTGTTTTAAATCGCTATCTGCTAGGCACCACGAGGTTGGGGCCCTTGTTCTGGGTCTCGAGGAGAACTTCCTCTACCACAAGCTTTTCGGTGCAAGTGACCCTTACTTGGTGGTGTAATTCAAATTTTCCAGGTGTAGGGACCTATAGGACAGTTCCAGGGTGTGTCCTAGGATGCCTAGATGATGGTTGATCAGTGTATGGAACTACATGTGCACTCGTGAGGATGCAAGGGCAATAGTATGATGATTTGAAATAAAATTCAGCACTTATGGTTGGCTCTAATTGATGCGGATATCACACAAGATGATTCACACATGCACGTTTCTGATCTAGATGCGATAATCAAGCATGCAATGCGATGAACACACAAAATCAGCAAACAATAATGAGATGCCTTACTGAATTTCAGTGCTCAAAAGAGACCCGAACAGATTCGTTCGAGCTATGATACCAACTTGATGTAGGATCCAATGAGACGCACTACAATCCTAAGCCCCTAGGGTTTCTCTTTGATCAATAAACTAGGTTTTATTTATCACTATAGCGCAATAAAATTCAAAAAGACAGCAAACATATAATTATCTCATAAAGTTTTATAAGGCATATGCATTCAATATCAAGTACGGATCAA